>JAOUQT010050364.1:0-10822 GCA_025769995.1 Xyliphius kryptos | reverse complement strand
AGGCCACACACACACTACTGAGCCTCATTTGAATGTGTCTTGAGGAATTTCCACTGAAGTTGGATCAGCCTGTCTTTGATTTTCCACTTTGATTTTGAGTCTGATTACAAATCCAATAATTTAGTTTTGCATTTTGATCATTTTTATCATTTCATTTTGTTCTCAACTCATTCCACTATCTACTAAAAAAAGATTTTCAACTAAAATATTTTATTCATTGAGATCTAGTTATTTTAGTGTTCCTTTTATTTTTTTTAGCAGTGTTTTTTTTAATTTAGTGCAATTGTCCTGTATGGGTACTAACCATTAGAAAACTGAAAGGCATTAGGGCAAACAGATAGAAGCTAAAATGAGCATCTATTTACGTGCAACTGTTAAAAAAAAATGTTATCACACCTTAAGGTTTCCATTAGATGTGTTATAAAATATGTATACCTATAAATGCCAAAGCCCTCTCTTACTCACACACTTATCCTTAAGTCTCCCACTGAAACTTGGTATTGTAATTCTCTATCATTAATTCAGTCATTCATTCATTATCTTCCACTTAATCCTCGGATTGGGATTCAAACCAGGCACTGAGAGGCGAACATGCTAACCACTAAGCCACCCTGATTCCCTATCATGTCCTTGAAAAAAGAAGTACTTCTTGCCTTTTTAAATTTGATGGTTCATTTGATATCGCCATAGAATGCAAGACCTCTCCAGTGTCACATCAGGGTTTTGCCAAATACCTTCAAGGCTAAAATTTGTCATTGTGAGTCCTATAATGTCTCTGGAAAAATAAACTGCTTCTGACTTTCCTAAATTTAATGCTTTATTCAATATCGCCATAGAATGCAAGACCCTCCATTGTCACATCTGTTTTGTAACTGTGCATCAAACCTATTTCTCAGATATTTTTATGATGGAAAAGAGCTGGTAGCTCAGATCCAGGAAAAACAGAATGAACTTCCAGAGGATCTAGGAGAAGATTTTAGCAAAGCAGAATCTTTCCATCGCATGCATGCTGCCTTTGAGAGGGACATCAGCGCTCTTGGGAAACAGGTACATCACCATACACGGAATGCATCGGAATTTGCTTTGAAAGGCTTGATATAAATGAGAAGTTATATTGGTCTTAAAAGGTATAAACAGTATTCACACAATCTGGTCACTTTATTGAAAAAAATATTTAAAAATATATCAAATTTGTTGTTCCTTGTATTTTTAAGTAATATACAATCAAATCCAGTTCAAAAAGTTACACAAATGATAAGATGATTTTAGTTGATTTCAATCCTGCTGTTCCATGCCTTTTGCTATAGTTTTATGCAAACAATGTAAATAATGACAAGACAAATGAAGTTTATTGTTTTTTGAAGAAACATTTACAAAATCAGAAAACATGTAGATATAAAAGCACTTATATCAACAAAATTAACTGCTTAACCCATATAAACAAAAACCTCTAAATACAATAACCTGAGAGACCACAGTTGAGAAAAAAGGAATACATGATTAACAGAACACATGAACCAACTGTCCGTTAAATTACAGATGTGTCTGATAAAAAATGTTTCAGAAACTGTCGTGATAACAGTGGCAGTTGCTGCTGTGAAATATTCCTAGTAGAGCAAATAAGGCCTGCAATGTCTTAAACTTCCAATTCTACTGATGAACCAGGGTGTAATGATAGCAATAAAGAATGCTGTAACAAAAAAGCTCCAATTTTATACTGATTTATTTAATAATTTACCACAGTTTAATACGGATTTTGTTGTAAGCATCTATGTGTATATGCAGGTTCATGAGTTGCAGACAAGTGCAGCTTACCTGCATGCACAGTATGCTGGGGATCAGGCAGATAACATCAAGGCAACCGAGCTAGAGGTGGTAGATGCCTGGAAACGTCTTCTTGCTGCCTGTGAAGGGAGACGGAAGCAGTTAGAAGAAACAGCTAATAAGTTCCGGTTCTTTACCATGGTGAGAGATTTGATGGCATGGATGGAAAGCATCATCCAGCAAATAGAAACCCAAGAAAAACCAAGGTGAGCAGGGAGTTTTCTGGTAAGTAATATTTTCTGCAACATATTTTAAAAGTAACATTTTTTTATGTGTATAATTTCAGAGATGTATCATCAGTTGAATTACTAATGAAGTATCATCAAGGCATTCGGGCAGAGATTGACACTCGTGATCCAAAATTTAATGACTGTGTGGCGCTAGGCCAGACTCTTCTATCACAGGAACACAGGGACACAAATGAGGTAAGCACAAGCTTTGCTAGGTAGTCACCATTATGTCTGTTCTGTCCAAGACTGTATACCTGGCTTTAAACTTTGTCTTAGGTAACTGAAACACAAGAGGACAGATACAACTATAAATGACCTTACTCAATGTAATATTAACCAGTTAACAAAGCTGCCTGGGACCCATTTGTCCAAATTTTGTTAATAGTGTAAAAGCAAATCCACGTGGGTGCATCACTGACAAAATCATAACAAGGAAATATCTATCATGATCGTTACTTTGCTCATGGCAATGTCTTGATTTTTTAAATGTGATTTAATGTCCCTTTGATCACAGATAGATAACATTTTATACCCGCAGATTAAAGAGAAGTTGTTGCTACTGCTGGAGAAGAGAAAAGAAATGATGCTGAAGTGGGATGACAGATGGGACTGGCTCAGACTATGTATGTACCCTTAATATTATTCTTATGGGCAAGTTCACACTTTTTACTTAAGTCAACACCAAAAGCCACTAACCAAATACTAAAAATGTTTAGCATTACAAGAATATGCAAAATTACAGTATTATTCATCGTTATTAAGCATTTCCTCCCACATTCTAAAAACATGGATTCAAGGTAAATTGAATGCTCTAAATTGATTGGTTGTGTGAGTGAGTGTGTACCCAGCGATGGATTGGCACCCTGTCCTGGGTGTATCCTACCAGTGCCCAAAACTTTCTCCCCTGGATGGACATGGGGAATCCCCCCGCAACGCTAGTACAGGAATAAGCAGAAGACAATGAATGAATTGATTATCCATAATGGCGGCACGGTGACTTAGTGGTTAGCACGTTTGCCTCTCAGTGCTGATCTGGGTCGAGTTTCCATGTTCTCCCCGTGTCCGCATAGGTTTCCTCCTGGTTCTCTGGTTTCATCCCACAGTCCAAAAACATGGATTTAAAAAAAATTAGCTGTTCTAAATTGTGTGTTTGTGTGTGGCTGTGTGTGCCCAGCGATAGAATGGCGCCCTGTCCTTGGCGTATCTGCCAGGCGCCTGAGACATGCTCCCCTGGAATGGCACAAGGAACCCCATTGCGACCCTCATAGAGGATTAAGTTGAAGATAATAAATAAATGATTATCCATAGCTTTATTTCTTAAGTGTGTGAAAATATTAAGTGAAAAATGTAATTTTTTAGACATTTAGTAATTTTAGGAATTAAAAAAAAATAAAATAAAAAAAGAAACTAAAAAATGTATAAAAGTAGGATGGATATCAATATTAAAAAAGTATATTAACAGATGTGAATCAGCTGACTGTAAACAGATGACAGATGAAATAACTAAGTGTTATCCTCAGTAAAGCAAAGAAGTCTTTTCTATTTGTTTCTATTTGAGGACCCAGTAAGACCTAAATAGTCAATATAATAAAGAGGAAATGAGGAGCCAGAACGCAGCCAGGAAGAGTAGGGTGATATAGGGTTAAATTCAAAGATATATGCATCTATGTGTAACTAAAGTGCTGGGGGCAGTTGTAGGCTTGTTATTAAGGAATCAGCTTGAAGGGCTTCAGTTGGATTCCTGGTCCCAACAAGTACTGTTGCTGAAGTGCCCTTGAGTTAAATGTGGAGAACAAATTCCTTTGTGTGTAAGCACAGGCAAAATAGATCACTTTAAATAGATCACTTTTATTTAAACCAGCATACTGTGGACGAGCCAGTCTCCATCATTGTTACAGAACTAGATACAGTAGATTCCTGGAAAGGCTTTCCTGTTGCCTGTGAGAACGGACAGAGGCAGTTAGAAAAGCTAATACATTTGACTGGAACCAGGTTCTACAGTTTTGTGAAACATAATTGCCATACTGTTTACTTACTAACTTGCAACAACAATTCAAACCTTTATTTATTGTATTAAAGCATTAATAAAGAAATGATTTGTATAGAAGGGTGTCACAGTGGCTTGGTGGTGAACACCTTCGCCTCTCAGCACTGGGAATTCCCAGTTCAAATCCCGATCTGGGTGGTGTGTCCATGTTCTCCCCATGTCCGCATGGATTTCCTCCTGGTTCTCTGGTTTCCCCCCACAGTCCAAAAACATGGGTAAATTGAATGCCATAAATTTCCTTGTATACTGTGTGTTTGTGTGTGTGGCTGTGTAAGTGATTGTGTGCCCTGTCCTGGGTGTACCTGTACCGAGGAGTCCCCCCTGGATGGGCATGGGGAACCCCACCACAACCCTAGTAGAGGATTAAGTGAAAGATAATGATTAGTATATAAACATTTTATAAAGACATCATGGTGGTAAATTGGGGCCTTTCAGTTGCATAGGACAAAAAAAATAATTGTAAAAGTATTAAAACAATAAGCATAATAAAGCAATATGAAACATTTCAGTAAACCTCCAGCCATATATATTGTATGTTACATATACAGTATTATATACCATGTTGGATGCTAATGCTTATAATAAATAAGATTTAGCCAAACAAAAACTATAAGGGTTTATATTCCAGGTTGTCAGTAATTCCTGAGGTGTATGTACTGCATTTCTAATACTGCCTGTTTTTCGGAAATCCCACATTAAATTTCATCCAGTGTTGGAGGTGTGCCAGTTTGCCCGGGATGCATCAGTGGCTGAGGCCTGGTTGATTGCACAAGAACCCCATGTGGCCAGTAAGGATTTGGGTGAAACAGTGGATGAGGTGGAGAAGTTGCTCAAGAGACATGAAGCCTTTGAGAAGTCTACAGCCACCTGGGAAGAGCGTTTCTCAGCACTGGAGCGACTCACCACTGTGAGAATATTAGTACCTTAAATATGTATATGTATAAGTATGTGTGAAGTAAACATTATAATGAGTCTTTCTGTGTTCTAGCTTGAGCTGATGGAAGTCAGAAAGAGGCAACAAGAAATGCAAGAGTTCCTGCAGGAAGAGAAAAAGTTCAGCAGGTGAGTAGTAAACCAAGGAAGATACTTTATACTTTGTTGTTAGCACTCTTTTAAGTAATTTTTTTAATCTACAGAACGGAAGACACTGGCTTTGCTGAAGAGTCCTCACAACTTGATACAGTGGAGGAGCAATCTTTGGTTCGTACAATAAAAACACAAAATAGCCAATCAATTTTCTTACTTATTTATGACTTCTCATTGCTTCTGATCTGTAACTCATTTTAAGTCTTGCCTTTGCTGTGTACCTGTGTCTGAGATTAGACTGGAACGACAGCAGCTGAAACTAGCACAGGTTTTGGCAAGGGCACAGAAGGAGATTCTGCCATCCCAACAGTTTCAAGTGCTCAGGAGAGTAGTTCTATGGAAATAGAACCCTCTACTTCTACTCAAGCCATCAAGCAATCAGAGGGTGCTGCTTCCTTACCTACCCCATCTATACAGACTCAGGCAACGATACTTGAAGGAACTGTGTCACGTAAACATGAAATGGAGGGCCCTAATAAAAAAGCCCCAAACAGGTGAAAAATAGAACTATTATTTTTTTAACAGTTTGCTGTCCAATATACTTCTGTCATAACAGAGCATAACACAACAGTAATGAATATGACTCTTTTATACTTAACTTTGGCTGAGTTCACTATTAATAGGCTTTTCTTTGTGTTTGCTGCTGCATTATTTAATTTACCAGCTCCCTCATAGATTGTTCTTAAAAAAACTTGTTCTTGATCTTTGTTCTAGATCCTGGAACAACATGTACTGCGTTTTAAAATCTGGACAGCTTTTATTCTACAAGGATGCAAAGAGCTTTAGACATGGTGTTACATATCATGGGGAAGACCCACTGTCCATCAACAATGCTATTTTGGAGGTGCTGACCAATTATAAGAAAAAGAAACATGTGTTTAAACTATGGTAAGTTCTTTCATAAACCTCTTTATCTTTTGGAATAAACGATTGTCACGGGGTAAAGTCTTTATTAGAAAGGTTGGGTCTTGATTCACCACTTTGTGCCAAACTTGAGAAGTCAAACAAATTGCAATTTATAGTATCTTAAAAAAGAATATCCATAAATGAGCTGTACAAAGGTCAAGGCCAGAATGTGGGTGATCTTAAATCCCATGGAAAGTATTGTTTGAAAAACAATTCTCTGCTGCACCTAAAAATGCAATCTGAAACTGTGTTATGCAAAGCGGAAGCCGTTTCCAATTGTTGTGTATAAACATTGGAACATGTTCTGGGCCAGATGTAATCTAAGATGGAGTGAGACTTATATGTGGACAGATAAGTTTTAGTTTCAGGTTCTTTGTAAGGGAAACTACTGTCTTAAGCATTTCAACGATACAGACCAACATAAAGAAGGTTAAGGGGCTAAAGTAAAGTTTACTGAGTTGCCACATGAGTGGTAATATAAACACGACAAACCTCAGGGTAAGTATGAAGAGAGTAAAACCAATTGAAGTACAAGGGTTATAATTCATAGAAGCTGTTAGGAAAATGTATGCCAAAAAATATATCATTTAATAAGCACGTTCTTAATCTGCCCAGCTCGAGAACGTCTCGGTTCTCCCCTGGATGGGCATGGGAAACAATCCCCAGCGACCCTCATAAAGGAATGAGCGGAAGATAATGAATGTATGAATGAATGTATTTGCACTTATTATTGTACATAGAGGTCCACATCCAGCAAGGCAAGTTTATTTATAGAGCACCCATGCTTTTACAGAGTAGTAAAGTATTGTTAAAACCATTAAACTAATTTAAATACAGTACTGTAAGCAGAGGTTACAATATTTTTGGTCATAGACAAATAGGTAACTTGTAAAGGTGTTTATATAAAATAAGATAAGATAAGACAAGTCTTTATTAGTCCCACATGAAGAAATTTGCATACTAAGCAGCAAAGGGACAGCAAATTGAAAAGTTTAAACGATTTTACATTTTTACATCTAGATAGAAAAAGTTATCAGGATATACAAAATAAAGTTTTAAGATTAACAGTTATGTACAGGGGTTTGACAATAAAACTGAAACACCTGGTTTTAGACCACAATTATTTATTAAGATGGTGTAGGACCTCCTTTTTCGGCCAATACAGTGTCAATTTGTCTTGGGAATGACATATACAAGTCCTGCACAGTGGTCAGAGGGATGTTAAGACATTCTTCTTGCAGGATAGTGGCCAGGTCAGTACATGATGCTGGTGGAGGAAAACGTTTCCTGACTCGCTCCTCCAAAACACCCCAAAGTGGCCCAATAATATCTCTGCTCTTACAGGTGCAATGTGCAATTAATGAAGATTGGCCACCAGGCTGCTCCAATTTAGCCATGAAACCTGCAAAACTAAAATGACAGGTCTTTCAGTGTATTGTCCAACCCCTCTACATGACAGTTAAGAAAAAAGACAATAAGAAAACACCATAAAATACAATATATTGCACAGCTGAATGAATGGGTAGTTACATTAAGTTGTTATGTTAAGTTGTGCTTTGTTGTTCTTAGTCTTGAAGATGGCAATGAGTATTTGATCCAGTGCAAAGATGAGGTCAGTTTTTTGTCTGTACATGACATTCTTTTCATAATTATTTTCATTACATGAATAGATTTTGAAATATTTTGTGACATTCTTCACAGGAAGAGCTTCGGATCTGGATTCAGGTCTTAGAGAAGGCAGCACAGTCAGTACCAGAGGAGCCAGTGGCAGGTCCTTCAGAGCCACGAGGCCAAAGTTTACCCCTACCATCCACTTCCACTACACTGGAAGTACCCTCAACCAAAAAGGACAAGGAAAAAAGGTTTAGTTTATTTACCAAGAAGAAGT
This sequence comes from Xyliphius kryptos, assembly GCA_025769995.1. Taxonomy (NCBI): domain Eukaryota; kingdom Metazoa; phylum Chordata; class Actinopteri; order Siluriformes; family Aspredinidae; genus Xyliphius; species Xyliphius kryptos. The sequence goes on along the minus strand of JAOUQT010050364.1, from coordinate 2,841 downwards.
GAGGAATGCCCTTTAACTTAATGTCCTTAGATTTTACAAGCAAACCCACAATGACATGTGAGCAGTTAAAAAATTAAATGTGTAGATGTATTTTTTTATTATTATTTTATATTATTTCAATCTTGCATTTATGTCTGCAGTAAAAAAATTGTTTAAGTCTGCATATAGTTTTCTTTTTTATTGTTGTGTTTTTTTTTCCAGTTTACGTTTGTTTTCTAAAAACTAAATTACAATAACAACAACAATAATAATAATAATAATAATAATAATAATAATTATTATTATTATTATTATTATTATTATTATTATTATTATTTACTCTTAACCAAGGATTGTTTAGCATATTTGCAGTAGTTTTCTGTTTGCTTTTTTTTAATTATGTAGCTTACTTTTCAAATATTTATGATGATAGGGGAAGGTTCTCTGAAAAATGGTTGTACAATGTGGATACTGTTCTATTTAAGTGAGATTTTGTACAATTTATATTGCACAGAATCAGAAATTTTGTGTAAATGCTTTTTAGTCATACAGAGGTTTGATTTATACACTGTACACTACTGTATAGAATAATCATGTGAACAGTAAGCGCAGTTTAGTTAGAACAACAATTTAGGATTAAATTGAGAAGATCGATAAGTGTTCTGTTTATCTCAAAACCTACAGTATGGCTACTGTTTTGTTTTTTTTATGCATGAACTGCTGTGTTTGTTAAAAATGGTGCTATATCATAACATACCTTACATTTATATTATATTGTTTCACTGGTCAAAAAATCAGATTTATGTTTTTTATTGCTGCCAGTGTACTAATGTATGCCTCACATTTCCTATTTGTAATTCATCCTATGGAAACATTCAAATATCACACTTTTGCAAGACATTGAAATATAATGTTATCTTTATGTTGTTTCAAGTAGCTACTCAGTTTTACAATGTATATGGGGAGAAAATTGCAAACAAATATTTGTGAACATAAAATATAAAACATATGAAAATGTTTTACTTTAAGTGTATTTGTCAGCACACCATGATTCACAGAACCCGCACATAACTACTTGACAAAAATCTCCCTACCTCGTTGTCCTAGTTTTGTTTAACATTCTTTAAATACATACACATTGATAAATAATGTATGAAGAAATTTGGCTTCTCCTGGGTACTGACTTAATTCAAAACAATTAGAACACTAGTACACTTGAAGGTAAAGAGTAATGTAATGTCTGCCATTTACTTTAAAGCTGAAATATGTTGTCTACTTTTGCATTTTAAGTGTCATATTTGCATTATAGAACTTCTGTTGAATAGATTGAAAGTTGGCAACACAACAAAAATAAATTTAAGTTCATTATACATTCTGTTTTTTAAAGAATATTTTCATATGGCACGTTAATATGTATGATTATATATGTATAAACAAAACACAATATAATAAAAGTGATCGGAGGATGAAAAAATCATCACTGAACACATTTTTGCTTTCTTAACTTTACTTTTACAGAATGTTATTTTGTAATGTAGCAAATATTTTCAGACATGTGTTTTTCATGCATAATAATATAAATAAGTTGTGATTGATCATTTCTGAATAACCTTATGTAGTTTATTAATAGCAGTGTATCAATAGTTAAAAAAAGACTTACTTTGAAAATAAAGGGAACACTTAAACAACACAATGCAACTCCCAGTCAACCACACTTGGAGTTACTCTGTCAACCTGTCCAGTTAGGAAGGAACAAATGGAACAGACAACAGGTAGAAATGAGAGGCACTTAGCAAGACAACACCCAAAGGAGTGTTTCTGCAGGTGGTTACCACAGACCTTTTCTCTGTTTTTGATGCCTAATGTTTTGGTCACTTTTGCATTTTGTCAGTTCTCTCACCATAGAGGTAGCATGCGGCGGTGTCTACAACCCACAGAAGTTGCTCAGGTAGTGCAGCTTATTCAGGATGGCACATCAATGCGAGCTGTGGCAAGAAGATTTGCTGTGTCGGTCAGCATAGTGTCCAGAGCATGGATCAGATACCAGGAGGCTTGCCAGTACACCAGGAGACATGGAGGGGGCTGTAGAAGAGAACATCCACCGCCTCATTAGGAGCATGCCGATGTGTTGTAGGGAGGTCATACAGGCACATGGAGGCCACACACACTACTGAGCCTCATTTTAATTTGTCTTGAGAAATCTTCACTGAAGTTGGATCAGCATGCCATTTGATATTCCATTTTAATTTTGAGTATGATTCCAAATTCAGACCTCCATGGGATAATAATTTTGATTTACATTTTGATATTTTTTATCTTATTTGGTTATCAAAGCATTTCACTATCTAGTAAATGAAGAGTTTCAACAGAAAAAAATCTAGTGGCATAATTAATGTAAACACCATTAATACAAAGTATATATTTAACTTAAAAAAGATAAAATTGCTTTATGGTTTATCTTATATCGACTAAAACAGAAATCTCCCCACATACCTTTCTTGTTCTGTACACTTAAATCATAAAAACATTTACATACTATATATAAAACTCACACTAACATACGTCTTGGTTATTTTTCCCAATTATGTTCTGGCCGGGCGGCATGGTGGCTTAGTGGTTAGCACGTTCGTCTCTAAGTGCTGGGGATTTTCAGTTCGATTCCCAATCTAGGTGAAGTGTCCATGTTCTCCCCGTGTTTGCGTGGATTGTCTCCGTTTTTTTCCCACATTCCAAAAACATGAATTCAAGGTGAATTGAATGCTTTAAATTCTCTCTATAGTGTGTGTGGCTGTCTGAGTGAGTATGTGCCCAGCGATAGATTGGCACCCTGTCCTGGGTGTATCTGCCCAGCGCCCAAAACAT
>JAOUQT010050354.1:0-10822 GCA_025769995.1 Xyliphius kryptos | reverse complement strand
AACTGGTCTTCCAGCTGTTCATTATAAGCTTAATTTCCTTTATCCAGCCACTTATTGCTACTTGTCTCAACTTTTGTGGGATTAGTTGACACTGTGAAATTTTGAAACAACATATCAACATTCTCCTTTAAAATGTTACATTTACTCAGATTAAACATTTGATCTGTCATCTATGTTCTATTACGAATAAAATATTCACATTTGCCATCACCACATCATTGCATTCAGTTTTTATTCACAATTTGTTACAAATTAACTTGTTACAAGTTACAACTTTAATTCTTTTTAGTGTAAGTGGAGGTACGTGTCACGAAGTGCTGTTGAGCCTGAGTCGTGGCGCGCTAGTCGTGCTGAATGGATCCAGGAGGCAGCAGTAAATTAAAAGGTTTATTAAGAAACATACAGGGGGAACTAGAGACGAACACAACAAAGGGCAACGGACAACGCTAAACATAAATAATGCCGATCTGTCTGTGAAACAGAAACAAGGATATAATAAAAGAAAAGTCCTGAACACATGACAGAATGGAACGAATGAAAAAAAAACAGAACAGTCAATTAACAAATGAGGATAAAACCGAGTTAATTAACTGAAAATGGAATGAAAACAGGTAAGGAGCGCCGAGCGCGTCTGACAGTACGCCAAAGTTGTAGAAAATACATTTTAAAGGTATTCAGCTGTGTTTACAAGTTCTTCTGGTCCTGATGCTGGTAAATGTTGCATGAATGACGCAGCGGTAGAGAGAATTATAATTTGGTCATTTAGCAGACGCTTTTATCCAAAGTGACTTACAAGTATCCCAACTTCATGATTGGGATGAGAACACAGAGTTGATACAGCACCCTGGATCAATGAGGTTTAAGGGTCTTGCTCAAGGACCCACATTGGTAACTTCAGTGGACCTGGGATTTGAACCCTCAACATTCATATTGATAGTTCAGCACCCTAACCACTAAGCTTCCACTCCCTCGTTTAAGCCATGATATAATATGAAGTGGACGATAATTCCCTCTACCGCTGGGTCATTCATACAACATTTACTATGGTTACTGTAGATCAATATTAATTTCTAAGTCACAGGTTATTAGATAATGGTCAGATATACTTTTTAGTGTTAATGCCATGTGATGAAATTAAGTCTAGTATATGTTTACAGCAATGTGTGGGACCAACCACATTCTGAGTGACACCCATGAAATTGAGGATGAAGTCAAAAGCTAACTCAAATGAGTCTAGTGTGTTTTCGTAGTGAACATCAAAATCACCAACTATTAATGCCTTATATAAGGAAACCACTACATTGGAGAGAAATTCACCAAAATCATTATAAAACTTTGTATATGGATGGGCCTGGAGAACAGAAGACAGAGGATTAGGAGTTAGTTTTTTGGCCAATTTATGTCACATTGATCAGCGGCCATCAGACCTCGGAACCTAACCTCCTTGTCCCCTCCACCCCGCCACATTCCATTAATCTTTTCTGCTTGTGCCTCACTACACTTCTTCCTGTTATTACTGCCCTTTTGGTTCCATAATACTTCCACAATACATTCACCCCCACTTGCCCTTCTGTCCTATTCACTCTGCTGCAGTGCTTCCAGCACTCCCTTTAGGTTCAAAGTCGCCATGTCCTCCTCTTTCCCTCTCAGCCTATGTGACCATGCCCCACACATTTTCATTGATTATTGAGCGGATCAGACTTTACGCTGGTGGACGTTGATGTCGGCACTAGCACATGGACTCGAGACTGTTTGTGCGCCGTGGTCACAGATACTGAAACACTCACAAAAGGAAGAGGCCCTTTTGTATGCACTTTTCAAGGGGGGTGGAACTGAGAGGTTTACAAAGAATTGGGAGGGGGGGGGGAAGCTGAGCCCTGAAAGGTGAACAGTTGGAGAGGAGAGATTTTGTGTTTTTCGTTTTGGTATGTTCAGTTTTGGGAATTAGTTGCCTTAATAGTCAAGTTTATTGATGTATTGTTTATTTATGTACCGCTGTATTTCCCCTCCTCTTGTTTGTATATAAGGACTGCCCCTTACCTGTTTCCGCATCGGTTTGTCATGTGTTTGTAATCTCTATGGATCTTTGGATTGTTTTTTCATCACAGCACTGGAGGCAACATAACGTAGAGTTAAGTCCTCAAATAATTTTTAAGTTTCACATCAATATGTCCAAACTCAAACGACCTGCATTTTTGTGCAAGGGAGGTTTCTATGGTTCCTAATGTTTACTGTACATAACAATGTCTTTTGGCTGTCTTTCAAAAATGACAGTTAGATGACTCATGGCAAAACCCATATACAGCAGTTCTGTATTCTAATAGAAAAGAAAATACCTTTTAAGCAATTTGTTTTCCTTAAATTAACATGTAAAACTTCTGTACATTGTTATAAATAAAATAATAAATACAATTTTAATCATAAATAATTTAACATGGCCAAATGTTGAAGACTAACGAAGCTCTATACTTTTATAATGTCTACTTACTAATCGCTTTATATTTAAAGGCAAACTTATTTTTTTTCTACGAACAAATTAGTAGATAAAAGATAAATCTTATTTTATTATATAGCATAGCATATGAGAAAAAATATGCATTGTAATGGCATGTACAATTCTTGAAAAGTCTTGTTAAATAATTATTAACAATATATTAAATTAGTTATAAGCACTACTAATTAATTTATTAATATAGTTTTATTGTGCAATCAATAGTAAAATAATGTTAAATAATGAAATCATTTCCTTAGTAATAGTCATACCTTATTTAGAACTAAAAAGGTCTATACAATTGATTATTTAATAAATCCAGCAGGCACTTGATTTAATAGAATTTATCATCAAACTAAAAAAAATCCAGTGTGCTAAGCTTATTCTGCAGGAATGCTGTGCCATATCCAAATACTCACTAGTGTGCCTTCATTTACAACATTCAGCCAATGCTACCACACAAATGGTCACCAATAAACAGGTTACTAATAAAATTAGTTACTAATAAAAGAAACTAAGGGAATCAATTATTTGGACTTGTTTTTAATAATCACAAAATTCTCTTTTACCAGTCTCATCCTATTTTATTGGCTCGCCATTGTACCATTTTTATAGGGCAGCCATCTAGTGGCTAGCTATGTTATACTTTGTTGCCCATGGACGTGGCAGCCCAGTTATAAAATTGTCTTTTATTCTGGGCAGTAAACATATGCTCTTGAACAAACCCTGAAACAGTCACCCTGAAGGCCCCCCTGCAGAGAACAGTTTAGACTGAAGGGCTTTTTTGACTTCAATTTTGTTAGTTCCATTTAGTTTTAATATTTTACTACTAACCAACCTGCTTAGAGACACTTTATTTGGAATTTCAATTATTTTACTAAGCTTAGGTCCCAGTTTTTTTCCCACTCCTGTTTTGGTGCACCCTGACTCAGTGGGACAATTCTTTGTAAAGGTAAATATAGCCTCTGTCCGAGGTTTCTCCCTTAAAACTAACATCACCAGGAAGTTTTTCCTTGTCCCTGCCACTTTTGCCTGCTCCTTGGGGGCTTAGGCTAAGAACACTGTTAAGCTGCTTCAAGACAAAAACTAATTTAAAAATACCTATATAAATAAATAAACCTAAACTTTACATTAAATTAGCCCTGAAGAAATAGCATAATTGGATCATGGGGTCGACCAGCCAAAGTCAGTAATGTCTACAAATGCCTTGAATATCAAAAGGAAGCCAAGTGGCTTAATGCTCGCCAATCTGGTTGGTCATTATTTTAAACTAGTTTAACAGTCTTAAAAAGAAGTCTGGAACCTCCCAGTTTCCCCTCCAGTCTTTACTTTTAAGTCTAATCCATTCCATACTTCGCTTAATACGTAAGTCCATACCCTTCCATCAGCCTTTTAAACCACTAAGATTGTTTAATGTTTTTTTCATTACATTTACATTAGGTCATTTGGCAGACGCTTTTATCCAAAGTGACCTACAAATATCCCAACTTGTTTGGGATCAATACAGCACTCTGGAGCAATGAGGATTAAGGGCTTTGCTCAAGGACCCACAAAGGTAACTACAGTGGGCCTGGGATTTGAACCCAAAACCAAATGATTGATGGTCCAATGCCATAACCACTGATCTACCATTCCCTCAAAACAATGACATCACTGGGTGGGATTAAACCACCAACCTCTCGGTGAACATCTGAACACGCTAACCAATTGTGCCCAGAGACACCCATTCCCTTTTTAAATACACAAGGACATTCTTTTGTACCGGATTCCCCAGTTTACTTTGGCAGTGTGGGGGTTTGTATGACCTCTGGATGATAAGATCTTATCAGAAATTGGAAATTTTTTTGAATTTATTGATACCCCTGATTGGGCTGGTTTAATCCCATAAATTAAGATTGCCCAAAAAATATTGCATCATTTTTCTACTGGGTTTACTTCCTTTTATGGTATTCTTGGCCATCAGATGCTGTTGGTATAAGCATCAACTTGTGCTCCTCATGAATTCTCACAATTTCCATTCTTGCTTTGGATTTCATAAATTATTTCAGAGAGCGCTATGTCTTCTTAAGATTTTACTGAGTTAACAAAGTGTCTAATTGTATTCAGCCACCAGTTACATGTTCACTTGGATTTTTACAATATGCTTCTCAAGCCCCTAGCAAGGGACGTCTGTACATTTTTTATATGCAGTTGTGGAGGATCCTGGTTTCAAACATTTATTTAAAATGCTGTAGAAATGAATTTGAACACCCCACACTACCACATTTGTATTTAATTCTGAGGTTTACACAGTCCCACAATGTGAACCAACACAATGCGAATTTTACTGTCACACCACTATGTGCACTGCTGATATGATATGTTTTTATTGGTCCCACAATAATTTTATTGGTCTCACGCTCTCAGCAGCAAAGTAACAGTAATAGGGAAAGTTAAAAAGATGCATCTATATATGTAAATCTATCAATTTGGGGCTGTCGGGGCCTTTAAAAAAAGAAAATCGGAATTACAGACTGATGTTAATTATATTTTGGCCATGAATACTTTTTAACATTTCATTGGTTGCCAGATTATAAATTGCTTTGCCAAGGCCTTCAGAATTAATGCTGCATTATATAAAGTGTAGATTAACCTGATGTTTCAACCAATCAGATTTTAAGTCTTTAATAGTGGAGCTTTCCAGAAGGCCTACGCCATGTCAGCATATTTACGCTTTCTGATAGAAGAGTACTTTTGAAAAGCAGATATTTTCACCCAATTAAAACCTTTTACAGAAATACAACTCAACTATAAGCATTAACTTTGATGGCTAAAGTAAAGGATTGCTTAATGGAACGGATTAAACTCTTTTTAAGAAAAAAAGATTTATTTTGAGTACAAATAATCAGGATTTAAGCAAGATTTTTGGTAAGTGTTGTTTTAGTTGTTTTAGCTTTTATCCAAAGCGACTTACAAGTATACCAACTTGGTTGGGTTCAGAACACAGGGTTGAAACAGCACCCTGGAGCAATGAGGGTTAAGGGTCTTGCTCAAGGACCCACATTGGTAACTTCAGTGGACCTGGGATTTGAACCCTCAACCTTCTGATTGATAGCCCAACACCCGAACCACTGAGCTACCCCTCCACATTGTTTTCCTAAACAATAACGCATTTTTTTAGATTATTGTTCTCTTAATACATTTCTGCATTATATATTTTTTCATAGCCATAAAATAGTCATTGGCAGGTTATTTTCAGTTAAAGGAATACACACTGCTCAAAAAAAAAATAAAAATAAAGGAAACAATTAAACAACACAATGTAACTCTAAGTCTTCTGTGAAATCAACCTGTCCAGTTAAGAAGCAAAATTGATTATGAATCAATTTCACTTGCTGTTGTGCAAATGGAACAGACAACAGGTAGAAATGAGAGGCACTTTGCAAGACAAACCATATAAAGGAGTGGTTCTGCAGGTGGTGACCACTCTCTGTTCTTATCCTGTCAGGCTGTTTTTTTCATCACTTTTTCATTTTGTCAGTTTTCTCACCTTAGAGGTAGCATGTGTGGTGTCTACAACCCAAAGAAGTTGCAGACGTTACAGAATTTGCGCCACATCAAGGCGAGCTGTGGAAAAAAGGTTTGCTGTGTCTGTCAGCGCAGTGACCAGAGCATGGAGAATATTCCAGGAGACAGGCCAGTAGACCGGGAGATATTGAGAGGGCCGTGGAAGAGAACATCTGCCACCTCATCAAGTTCATGACCAGGCATTGTAGGGAGGTCATACAGACACGTGGAGGCCACACACACTGCTGAGCCTCATTTTAACTTGTTTTGAAGAATTTCTACTAAAGTTGGGTCAGCCTGTCATTTGATTTTCCACTTCGAGTTCCTGTGACATCAGATCTTGTTGGCACGTTCGGCGTGTTGCAGCAGCGTGTTGCAGCAGCGTGTAGCAGCGGTCGAGTTGTATGAAACTGTAGCTATTTTTCAACCAAGAAATCTGAACTAAGTATTATGTCGTTACTTGTATTAAGTGTACAATTGTTTAGCTTTTTTTCCCCACAGCTATACAGCATATTTTCCGCTTTTATCCACTGTATGAATTAGCATTAGCCGCTAATAGTAACACTTACAGCTAGCACTTTTACTTTTGGTTTTACACATATTTAAACTGTTTCTTTTAAAAATGTTTTTCCGAATCCATTTGTTAATCGGATTTCTGTCGGATCTGACGCTAAACTCTACAAACTTACAAACAAGCGTAAATCGGATAAACTCACAATCCGGATCTCCATCAGTAAATCTCCACAACCCTGCTGATTCATCTCATCATCGGCTACATCAGAAGGACTTCACTGTACATCTCCATCCGAAACTAAGTTTATCTTTATTTATATCAACCTTACATGATGGCGACAACCCCCCCCGGTATTCTTCCTCCGTTACTAGTGATGATTTAGCCTGTGAAAAGTGTTGCTTAGTTCTAAGTCTGACGGAGAAGATCTCAGTGCTAGAGGAGTGCTTTCGGGTTTTAGAACAAGGTCATGCTAGTAAAGTTGTGTCAGGGACAGGTTTAGCCTGCCCAAATGCCACCGGATCAGTTCCTAAATCTCCGGTGTTGGAGTCCTTGCAGCAGGGCGAGTGGAAGACGTAATCGGAGAACTGAGCATCACTCTCCTAGGATACACTTGTTCAATCGGTTTTCCCCGCTCAGTGACTCACCTATTGAGAGACCGGTTGCTAAGTGCTCTGGTGATTGGCGACTCCCAGCTCAGACACGTTCGGATAGCTACCCCCGTAGAGACACCAGCAAACATAGTCTATTGCATTCTGGGGGCCAGGTCTCCAGACATCAGGGCGAACCTCAAAGTGCTGGCTAATGCTAAACGATCCTACTCTAGAATAGTTATCCAAGTCGGCACTAATGACGTTCGCCACAAGCAGTTAGAGATTACTAAGGATAATGTTAAAGAAGTGTGTGCAACCACTGCAATGATGTCTGATGCAGTAATAGTCTCTAATCCACTACCAATTAGGCGTTTTAGGAGTGTTCCGTCCCTCGGGTGGAGGACGGCCTTGAGTTCTCCAACCCTCAGGTGGACGACGACTTTGAGGACGACGTGGAGGACGACTTGGAGTTCCTCATTACTCTGGCGGACGGCCTTGAGGTCTCCATCTCTCAGGTGGACGACGTGGAGGACGGCCTTGAGAACTCCATCCCCCGGGGGGGTGGGGGGACGTAGAGGACGGCTTTGGGTTCCTTGTCCCTCTGGCGGATGGCCTTAAGTTCTTCATCCCTCAGGTGGACGACGTGGAGGACGGCTTTAAGTTCCTTGTCCCTCTGGCGGAGAGCCTGGAGGTCTCCATCCCTCAGGTGGACGACGTGGAAGACGTCCTTGAGATCTCCATCCCTCGGGTGGATGATGAGGAGGACGGCTTTGAGCTCTCTGTCCCTCGGGCGGACGACGTAGGGGATGGCCTTGAGCTCTCTGTTCCTCGGGTGGACGACGTGGAGGACGGCTTTGAGCTCTCCTTCCCTCGGGTGGAAGACGTCCTTGAGTTATCCGTCCCTCGGGTAGACGACGAGGAGGACGGCTTTGAGCTCTCTGTCCCTCGAGCAGACGACACGGAGGACGGCCTTAAGCTCTCTGTTCCTCGGGTAGACAACGTGGAGGACGGCTTTAAGCTCTCCTTCCCTCGGGTGGACGACGTGGAAGAAGTCCTTGAGTTCTCCATCTCACAGGTAGATGACGAGGAAGACGGCCTTGAGCTCTCTGTACCTCGGGTGGACGACGAGAAGGACGGATTTGAGCTCTCCTTTCCTCGGTGGACGATGTAGAAGACTTCCTTGAGTTCTCCGTCTCACGGGTAGATGACGTGGAGGACGTCCTAGATCTCTCTGTCCCTCAAGGGGTGTTTAAGGGGTTTTATGCCGGGCGATCCCCGGGTGAGACACTTCATGCCGGGCGGTCCCAGGGCGAAACACTAAGAGCCAGACGGTTCCTGGTTAAGACACTTTGAGTCGGCGGCTCCTGGGTGAGACACTTTGAGCTGGACGGTCCTTGGCTGAAACACAGTGGGTTGGGTATTCCCTGGCTGAGACACTGTGGGCTGGTTGGTCTTCGGCTGAGACACAGTTGGCTGGGTAGTCCCTAGCTAAGGCACTGTGGGATTTGGCGGGCGCGCAGCTTCGCGGAAATTTGGGGTACGTGCGGCTTTTGCGAGAATTTGTCGAGCACGCGACATGGCGAGAATCTGCAGGCTCGTGGCATCGCGAGAATCTGACAAGCGCGCATCTTCGCGAGAATTAGGTGAGCGCACAGCATCGCGAGAATTTGGCGAGCACACAGCAACGGTAGTGCTTCGGTGGTGAGGTAAATGACGACCGCTTAATCACACGACGGGAAAAATCTGACATGAAACCGGGTGAATTTAGGAGGGTGTAATGAGGGAGGAGGTCACCACAGAGGAAAGTCCCCAGCATTTCATCCTCGGAAAATAGTTCCTCAGAAAGAGCTGAATCCTCCCCGCAGCAGTGCACCACCACCTTGTTCCACCACCAAGAGGCTGACATAATAGAACCCCGACTAAACAAAAACTTACGCAAAAAGAAAAATGCCGCTCACCTGGTAAAACTGGCACCAACAGTTGGTCTCGGATTCTGTTACATCTGCGTGCTGGTGGTCAAACAGAAGCTCGCCACGTCGAGCCGGAAGGAGCAGGTTTCCAGGTGAAGGTAAATAAAGGCGTTTATTCAACAAGTAGCCAAAATGCAGGAATACTCAAACAGAACAGACACGCAACACGAAACAACATAAACAATCTGAGACGAGGACGAAACGAAAGTGTAGAGAATATATGAAAAAAGTCCCCATCACGTGACAAACGAAAACCAATGGAAACAAAGAACAGTTAATTAACTTAAACAGAATGACAAAAACAAGTTAATTAACTGAAAACAAAAACACAAAAGGGCAGGCGCGCCGAGTGCACCTGACAGTTAGATAATTTTACCCCGAATAAAGGCTTTGAGTGTTTCCCATAATGTGGAGTTAGAAATAAAATCTGAGGTGTTTGTTTCAAAAGAAAAGTTGAATAGAGTCTGAAATCTTTGTGTCAATTTACTTTCTAACAGTAATGCTGGATTAAGACACCACTGAGGACGGTCTTTCTGGTATTGGGTAAAAGTGATATCCATCTATAAAGGTTAATGATCTAACATAATTATCGCCAAACATTCGATCCGTGTAATAGAATGCAAAAATCCTTGGCTAACAAAAAAGTAGTCAATTGGGGAGAAAGAGTTCTCGCTATGCATCAACACAACCATTTTCATTCATGAAAGAAGATAATGAGTCTGCCATATTGGAGATTGATGTCAATGCATGTGTGTTATGGTTGGATGTCACTTGTGTGATATTATCACAATCTCATTCACTACAGCTCTATTAAATGACCAATCTGTACTGAAAGCGTGCTTTGACTTGCGAACACACCCACATACAAAGGAACTTGGGTATAAGGGTGCGTTCCTCGGGGGAACATAAAAGTGGGTGGACCCAGGTGAATTGGCTTCCACCTTTGCTTGAACAAAGGGCCTGTTGTTGCTGGAGGAATCAAGTTTGTACAAGTGTGCTGACCAGTTAAGCCATCCAGGCATAAATGCAGAGTGGTGAGGCTAGTTGAATTTACCGGTAAGTTTTTGGCTAACCATTCTTTTGCCGATTTAATGCCACTGTACAAACCTTCGCCACTGGTAGGAGTTTGAGTTATTCCGGATTCATTGGAACTCTATTTGTGTAGGTTGTGTATTCTGCAGAGACTTTAACTGGTGTGACTTCAATCATGCTTGTATGTTTGCTGAGTATGTCGGTATATAAGCATAGACAGTGGCAGGTGGGTTTATATATTCATGCACATGGAGGGGTGTATATGTGAATTGTACTTGTGTACACAATTGTAACCTGTATGTACCACCACATGTAGTTATAACTGAGCATGCAGTCAGTTTGCGTACTACTGGGGGTACATGCTGCATGCTTATTTTAGAGTCGGGGCACCTTATGCAGTGACAGCTACAGCTATTTTAATATTAATGCAGAAGTTTATTTTAACATGTCTTTTTATTCTTCTAGAATGGGGCTGCAGCCGGTGTGCTTGTGGGCCATTGTTTTTCTCCACCACTGAATCTTAATCTGGGGGTTGTGACCTTTTATTGTCCTTTTCCTAATGTTGTTTCTTAACTATAATTAATTTTAATATTGTGATGGAGTCCATACTTATGGCCCACCCTGTACTTATGCCAGTTTAATCGGTTTGTTTTGAAGAACGTTGTAGACAGCATCATTT
>JAOUQT010050345.1:0-10823 GCA_025769995.1 Xyliphius kryptos | reverse complement strand
CCCACAAGTTAATAATTCACCTAATGTATATATCCTGACATCTATCAGTTAAACCTTACGGATAACGTACTCTACTCATTGTATATTTTATCTGCTCTATGTATCATATAATTGATATTTGTAGTTCAACAGTTTTGGACAGTATTTGTTTCCCCTCCAAATTTTGTTAGTCCACTTTTCTCGCTGCAGGACCCTCACAGAGCCGGTGGTATTTGGCTGGGGGATTTTTTGCAGCACTGTAGTGTGGGGGGTGTAAATCAGAGCCTTAATGGCGATTCAATTCGATAAAGATTTTGTCTGTCCATCTGTTCTGCTGTTCTCACTGTTTTGGCAAAGGCGGACTCCAGCCATCTGCTGCCCACAAACTCCAGACAATAAGGAAACGTGTCTGCTTGCTCAGCCAACATGCTGCTTTTGCTCAGGAGGTTCAGCTGCACATCGTTCTCTATTATGTGTTCGATCAGCTAGGTGGCGGTCCTGGTTTTGCTCCTGAAGCTGTTAGATATGACGTGTTGGTTGTGCGAGCGGACACGCTTCCTTATCGTCCGGAGCTGGTGGTGGTGGGGTATTTGTTTAGCGCTTTACAGTACAGTGCAGTACAGTACAATCTTCCTTTTGCACCCCCTGCTGTTTATGTGATGCACAGTATGGTGTATTTGATGGGTTTGGAAGATAGTGTATATTATAGTAAATGCTAAAAGTAAGTTTCTCTACTCTCAGTTTAAACGTTAGCCTCGTATAAGAAAAACATACAATTTTTATAATTTCATATTGCATTCATTATTGACCTTTTTGAACACATGGTAACACATCAGACTTTTAGTACAATATATGAACGATAATGAAAAAAATATAATCTGACTGTCAGACAGTCTGCATGCAGCCAGGTATCTGAAAAATGTGATGATGTCACACATGACTGTGTGATGAAAATGAATGCTACCGGAGATGTGCTGATTCTTATGTTCATTTTTGCTCGTTTCTTTTTCCAAACCAAATTCTTTCAAGGCATTGAGGGGCACCAGAGAAGGAGAACTTGGAGGTTGGGTGTTTGTTTTGAGGTATTCTTACTGGCTGACATCGTTTTTAGCTTTATGTTACACTGACATCTATGCACTTTGGCATGTTTGTGCGGGTTCATGTGAATAAAAACTTTTTTTAAAATGATCCCTTGTGTATGATATTATTTTTAAAAACAATGCGGGGAAGACATACCTTTTTATAAATACCCAGCTATGTGTGGGTACAGATCAGGCATGTGGGCTTTGCATTAATAAAACTGAGAGGATGAAGGAGTATTTCTCTGTCCATTCTTCAAGAAAAATCCTGTTTTCTTTTCTTAAGATTTTTTGATTGAGCCATTATTTGTCAGCTAACAGCAACACATGGAAATGCTGTTGCTGTTGGGTGTTTTTTTTTTTTTTAAGTTTTTTTTTTAACATTAATAGCGTCCCTAATGGTCAGTCCACAAATTTCACCCACATCAGCCTTCATGAATGTCTTGTGGCCTGTGCATCTGTTACGTAATTTCAAGAGTGCCTAACGTTCAATTTTCATTATGGAATTTGGTCACTAAATTAAATAAAATATTTAATTGTTAGAGAACCTGGAATCCTGTTTCTCAGCGATAAGCGTTCATTTTAAAATCCTGGATAGATTATGTCACAGAAGACCATGTTATATTTGCTTTTAATAAATGAATTTATGTATTAAATCATGTTTTTTTTTTAATTATAGTTTGTTGGTAACTATTTTATAAAAGCAACAAGACACTCAAGGTTGTGTATTATTATTAATAAATCATGAGTAAGAAGTGTAACTGTACCGTGCCTATCCACACCTCTTTCCTGTGATTTTTTTTCACAATAATGTTTCGCCCTCTCATATTATTTTACTGCTCCTGCTCCAAAAAGCTCTAATACACTGCTTTTCTGTTTTATCTATTCAGAATCCTGTACAGGTCTTTTTTAGATCTTAAAATGAGTGTGGTGCGATTGTGGAGGTCCTACCAGGTTTTAATGGGCAAACATCCATGGACAGTACAGATTATCACAGCGGGTAAGGATTTTAAAATATTTAATCATGATCTCATTTTACAAAACATCTTCATACAGTAGTTTTCCTGACAGCGGTTTTATTAACGCATATACAATGAATAATAATCTACTAATCCACAAAGTTCAGCTACTCAAGTTCAGAGAGAATGTTTTGGGCGCTGGTAGATTCACCCAGGACAGGATGCCAATATATCACATACTCACACAACCACTAGGGGTGTAACAGCAGACTGTATTCTTTATGACCCGTTCGATACGCTCCCCACGGTTTGAGATGCACTTTCACACAGAGAATATACTACGGAAAGCTACGGAGACCAAAAAACAAGGCAGAGCTAAAATGAAGAGGCGAGCTAGACACAGAGCTCAAAACAAAAGCTCAAAAATCAGACATATGCATCTGCATATCCATTGCAGCCTAATGGTCCCCTGTGGTTAGCCAGTTCAGGGGCCGTTGACTTTTTTCCAGCCAACGCAGTGTTAAAGACACCATTTACTAGCCGTTACATAATATAGTGCAGAGATCATTACCAGACGGACCATGGTCGGTTTTCCAGGCGTTCACTGTGGACCCAAACTGATAAACTATTGATTTCATTCTCGCTGTTTAAGCAGCACAATTTTCTTGTCTTTACGGTACGGGCGTTGACATGCAGTAAACTCACAGACCAATCTGCAGTAAGATCACCAAAGGTGCTCCTCAGCCAATCAGATCTGCGCAGATTTGGGAGCGCTGAGCGTGCACAGGCGAAGCACGACGCAGCATATCTCAAAAATAGCACCAACACTGTGAATGCCAAACATTACAGGCAGGAAAAATCCCACAATATTTAGAGAATTTTATATTATTATTATTATTATGTAATGTATAAATGATGACTTGAGAATATTATTTGTGTTTTGCTTTTAAGTCTCGAAATCTTTTAAAATGCATTTCATAAATCATGACCCACATAAACACTAAGCATCAGATCGGTATTTGAATTTGGTCCTCAGCGCTTACCACTAAGCCGCCAGGCCGCCCGGTTCAAGTGTTGGTACATTCCAGAGCCATGGCAATAAATTATTGTTGAAAGATTTATATCCACCATACGTTCTCTGTTGATTCCTGTTATCACCTGTGTTAAGTAAAAAATTTAGTTTTGATATTTTTTAACCAAAATCCTATTTTATTTAGTTTTGGACTTTGGTTCGCAGGGCCGGCAGTAAGTCAGGCTGGTTTCCAGTTGAAGTTGGGGTTGGTCCGCCAGAGCTGCCCTCTGTCAGCAATTCTGTTCATAAGTGATATGGGCAGGATTTGTAGGCACAGCCAAATAGCGGAAGATTTTCAGTTTGGTGAGGTTGGGATCCATCATCTGCTCTTTGCAGATAATGTGGTCCTATTGGCTCCAACTGAATGTGACCTTTAGCCCTCGTTGGACCAGTTGGCAGTTGAGTGTGGCGCTTCCGAGATGAGAATCTGTGACCATGGTCCTTAATCGGAAAAGGGTCGAAAGCTCTCTCTGGTTTGGAGAAGAGTTCCTGTCTCAAGTGGAGCAAATCTTAAGTATCTCACAAACTTGTTGTCTTGAGTGAGGGAAAGATGGAGTCTGAGATTGACCGATGGATCGGTGTGGTGTCTGCAGTGATGCGTACTCTGCCCCAGTCTGTTTTGGTAAAGCGGGAGCTAAACCAGAAGTCGAAGCCCTCCATTTACCGGTTAATCTATGCTCTTACCCTGACCTATGGCCACGAACTCTGGGTAGTGACCGAAAGAATGAAGTCGCGAATACAAGCAACCAAAATGAGCTTTCTTTGCAGAGTGGCTGAAGGTTCCCTTAGAGATGGGGTTAGGAGTTAAGTCATTCGGGAGGGGCTCGGAGTACAGCTGCTGCTCCTCCACATCAAGAGGAGCCAGTTGAGGTGGTACGGGCCTCTGGTCTGGATGCTTCCTGTACGCCTCTCTGCTAGGATGTTCCGAGCATGTTTAACCAGGAGACGACCCCGGGGAAGACCCAGAACAAGATTACGTCCTTCGGTTGGTCTGGGAACGCTTTGGTTGCGCCACGAAAGGAGCTGGAAGAGGTGCTGGAAGTTGTCTAGGCTGAACGTAGTTTAGGTTACTGCAACCCGGAACTGGACAAGCAGTAGATGATGGATGAATGGTTATACAATAATGCTAAAACATATATTAGGGAATATAATGGAATGGAAGGTTCTGTATCTAAATCACAGAAAGAAAAAAGAACGTAGTGTAATAACAATGATTTTAGATAATAGGTTATATAATGACAGTAAACAGAGAATGGTTTCTTTCTCCAGGCTCTCTGGTAGGGGTGGGAGATGTCATTTCTCAGCAGGTGATTGAGCGGCGTGGATTGGCCAATCACAGCATTAAGCGCACAGCCAAGATGATGAGCATCGGCTTCTTTTTTGTTGTACGTCTTATGTTTATGTGTATACCACCATTAATTTTTCTTATTTACACTGGCTTCACTGACATTCAAATGAGCTTTGGCTATATAGTGGAGTAGAATAACCACACAGTCAGTGCAGTGCACACAGCAATGTTTTTTTATTCATAAATACCAATGTTAGCTTAGAGATACGTCAGCAAACTGCAGAACTATCAACGTTTCACCTATTTTTCTCCTGCAGGGGCCAGTTGTTGGTGGATGGTACAGAGTACTAGACAAAATGATCATAGGTGAGACCAAAAGTGCAGCCCTGAAGAAAATGCTGGCTGACCAGGTAGGATTCTGTAACACAGCACCAAATCTAAACAAATCATCCACAAACTGAACTACAGCCATCATGCACCAAGAACAAACTCGAAACCTCTGGCCCCACATCACACTCTACCCGTGTGCCAAGCGCTATATGCCAAGAGCCTCGCATGCTTCCTATAGTGCATTAGATAAAGAGTGGAATTTGCGCTTCTTCTTCATTGCATTTTAAATTAAAATTGGTCAGGACTTCTTTAAAATCGAAATGTGTGAATGTGAGTTTTAAAAGAAAAAACTTGAAGAATTGAGGAAATTAAATTTGTTAAATAGCCGCATGTTGTTTATGTGGCTCATTTCTTAACCACATTTTCTTCTGAGTACTTTGACTCAACTAACTGAACTTGACAGCGGAGGTTCATTACTTTAATGATGATGGCCGCACTCGTCCGAAGAAAATGTAACCATGATGCAGCATCTAAATTATTTCTCTAAACTAACCGATTTTTTTGTTTAAAGGTGGGATTTGCACCTTGTTTTCTTGCCACATTCCTTGGGATCACTGGAGCTGTCAATAATCTGACCGTAGAGGAGAACATAGCTAAGCTCCAGAGGGTCAGTGAGACTTCATATTGTTTTCTGTGTGTTATGTTTTTGGGGCCGTAAAACTATTCGAGCTTTTTTCTTTCAGTGCAGGGGATCCCAGTTCAAATCCCGATCTGGATTCGAAAGATAATGGATGAATAAAACAGTTTCCCATTATTATAATACTATAATTTAAAACCTATAAAATTCATAAATGCATTTATTAAAGGCTAAATTGTTAATAATCTGCTCTTCCGTGATGTAATCTAGTCCATGTGAACGCTGATCGCTGAGTAACAGTTTTCCATTTAATGGCCATGATACAGAATGCAGTTCATAAAAAAGTTGGGAAAATAATGTATATCACACATTAATACGAATGTGACGCACTCAGAGGCCTGTGTTATTGTTAATAACGTCATGGCTGGACAAACGGCTCACCCAATCAGATTTAAGGAGTGGAACTATCCATTTTATAATAGAATTCAATCAATCGATCGATCATGTGACCTAACTACAAAAGGTAAAATGTGTAGTAAGAGTTTAGACATCCAATACGACTGTAAGTATGACTTACTCTAAAGTGCTTCATATTTCAAAATCTGAAGCAAGAGAATGACAGACTTTAGTAAGATTAAATAGAGGAACATTGTAGCTTTAGTAACTTTAAAAGAAATAAACAAACAAATGAATAGCACCTGTATGAAACAGATAACAGGTTCACATATGTGTATATGTGGTAGGGGTGTAGAGGAACAGGTGATACTGGGCAGGACCAAAGGTGAGACAGAAATTAAAGGTAATTAAAACACCTGATTCCACCAATCAGTATAGTGCCAAAATAAGACGGGGCAAGAGAGCGGCAGCACAGACGTCCGTCAGCAGTTTGTATTTCGTCAGTGGAAGACCTCCACCAGGATGGGGGAGACTTATTACAGTGGAAAACAAGGACAGAGTGCTGAGGACCTTCCACTCTTGTGGGCATTGTGTGTTTGATTTTTTAGCGACCAGGATGGCACTCAAGAACAGGTGTCGGGACCCTTTACGCCCCAGCCACAGTGTTAAAATAGTTTTTACATGTGATGTATCTGCCTAATGCTCCAAAATGATCATTTCTACGACTTCTCCCTTAGGACTACGTGGATGCACTGGTAACCAATTATTATGTAAGTTTTTTTTATTATTATTTAAACTTACTGATTTATTATTATTAATATAAAATCCAGTTTAACATCAAACATTTCATATAAATCTCACTTCTATAAAGGTGGGCATTTGGATTAGTGGTTGTTAGTCTTAAAAACTATATTTTTTTAATATCTTTAGACATTTAAGGAAGTATGTTGTTCATGTCAGTTCTGGGTCCTTTATTTTGTAGACTCTGGTCAGACCCAGTTCATCTGTAAATATGTAGGTGTGCCATTTGATTCCAACATAGTTTAAATTATAGTACTTTTTACAAAGTAGCTTTACAATGTTATCATCAGTGGTGGGCCGTCAGGGTCTTTGGTCTTATCTGAAGATCTAAAAATATCTGAATCACGAACTAACAAATGCTTATTAAATAATTTGAAATGCTCTATCCGCTTCCTTTCATAGCTTTTCCCTCAGTTATGCTGCTTCCAGACTTGTATTTCCTTATTAGAGCATTTAGCCAATCTCATTTCAGCATCATATGGTTGCCAGTTTTGAATTTTTTGCCTACCCCTTCAGAATGAATTTTGTGCCCCCTGTAGCTTTAAATGTGATTGAGTCCTCAATACCAGAGCCTTCTAGAAGGCTGTGATATGAAGGCTTTTTCACGCTCTCTGATTGAAGAGTACTTTTGAAGCTTAGTGAATTCCAGCGTGCAACAAATCCAGTCGTGAAATTTCCTCGAAAGAAAGAAAATTATAATAGGTATAGAAGTCAATATGTACAAAAAAAGGTAAACGCACAATTATTGCACGATTGGTATATGGCAATTGTGAAGTGCTCAAAGGTGTGTTATTTTTAATAATGTCACAGCTGGACAAATGTCTCAGACAATCAGTATAGAGAACTGAAACATTCCGCTTTATAAATATAATTATTTACCTGTTGCATGCATTTTTGTTACTCTATAAAATATATATTCTCAATCATATTCTTGTTTTCCTTTCTAGTTGTGGCCTGCTGTTCAGATTGCCAATTTTTATTTCATTCCCCTTCAGCACAGGTATGTTAAAATTACATCCAGACAGATTTATTTTCAAATAGTTTTACTTAACTAATGTACAGGTCTTTATGGCTATAAATAAATGTAATTTTTTTCACAGATTAGCAGTTGTTCAGGTCGTTGCTGTGGTCTGGAATTCATATCTATCCTGGAAAGCAAATAAAATGTGATTTTTTTTTTTTGTTCTTTTTCTTCTATTTAAAAAAACACTATTTTTTATGAAAATAGAAACTTGTGGCATCAATTACAATTTGCATTCAGTTATAACTCATTTATTGCTCAGAATGAATAAACAATAAAACCTCTCAATTATTAAAATGTCACGTCAGCATTATCTTTGTACTTGATGTTATTTCCAACGTATATAATTCATCACACAAAGATAAAAGCCTCTAAAGTGTTTGTTTTCGCAGATCCTAGCTGTGAATATGAAAGCAATCTTTCTCTACTTACCATATAGATGAATTTACTTCACAGTTGTACAGTAGTCCAGCTATTTTCTTTGCATTTCTGTTTTGTTAGTCCATGTTCGTGTGCTTCTTTACCACAAGATGTCACTCTGCTGTCAGTTTCTAACTGTAAGCTACTAAAACTCGGATCGACCAGTGGTCTATTTAACAATGTCATGGTTTTGTGATGATTTAATAAGATGTAGTTGTTCTAGGAAGTTGCGTTAATGCCACTTTATATATTTGATATATAAAATATTATGTGATGTTTAAGGTAATTATTTGAAATATTACACAGAATAATTTAGCAAAGCTAAACTGTGCTCCTTTTCTCTAACAAAGCTGCTTTGCTTAAAACCTGATTATTTTGCTCACTGGAACAACTCGGACTCTGCTACTCACACTTCATGGTGTTATTTGCGTTCTTTTGGTCTTGTGTATACATACATACATACATACATACAGAGATTTTTAACGCCCTCATAGCCAAAGACATTATAGAGATGTGGATGAAAGAAAACCTCATTAAACAACAAATTGTTAACTTTGAAGTTGAAATGAAAAATGTAACTATTTGAACACTTGTGCACTTTGTGGAGCATCCTTTTGTATGAATAAGCCTCTTACCACCTTTTAATTGGAATCTTGCTCCCTTCTTCTTGCGCAAAAGCTGTTCTGTTTTTTTATTAACTTCCTTGTCATGCTCCCAGTGGTGTCTCTTGGGATGTTATGCTTTTGATAAATCTTCTCATACCTAAGGCCCTTTATGTGTGATGAAATACTCTCCTCTCTCAGTTTTTGAGGATGCTCCTTTCCCATTTTTTCCATGATTGCAACTCACCTTGAATTCTTTCATTAGTGTGAAGAAGGGGTCCAAGATTCCAAATGAAAGGTGTAGGAAGCTTGTTAGTCCTTACCAAAAATGTTTGTTGGAAGTTCCAAGAGCTTCCAAAAGGATGCTTCACAAAATATTAAAGCAGGTGGTTGAATAATAATGCACGTGTCCTTTTTTTGTGTTCATTTTTCTTAAAAGTTATGTGAACTTTTCTGTTATCAGAATCATTTACGTATGCTATAAATACTGTTTGTTGTTCAATAAGCTTTTATTGTTATCATCTTTTATTCACACCTCGATCATATCTTCAGATGTGAGGGGGTTGAATATTTCTGATTTATACAGTACATACAGTATATATAAAAATGGAAATGGTTTGTTCAAAACCTTAAATCTCTGAAAGTTCTTCAAAGATTGGAATTTTTACGTAACGTTACATTCATTGTATTATATTGATTTCTTATTTCACATGTAAATTATGTAAAGCCCTTGGTGTATGTCGTCTCTTAAGTGGCATACTGGTAGAGTGGAGGGGAAGACGTGAGGCGCTTGGTGTGTAGCGATTGGTGCACAGGTCGAGGGGAGAGGAAGACACAAAGAGGCTAAAGTGGCGCTAACGCTGTAAGGCATGCTATCATTTGCACATCAACAAAAAAAAAGGTCATGTGACTAAATGTGTGCGATCCTGCAACACCACTTTGCTTCCCCAAAACTTTAATGAAGACAAATCCTGAAGTGATTGACTTCAATGAAACACGCTGTAAACATGTTCGCCACATGGCTAACGGCTAGTTTACTCACTGCCTTTCACCTTTCCTGTGTTCTCATATTCTCTCCTGTAGTGCAGCCCGGCTATTCCACTAATATATATATATATAGCATGTTTGCCTCTCAGCGCTGGGGATTCCAAGTTCGAAGTTAATAAATTAATTAATGAGCTATACCAATACAGCAGAGGTCACTACCAGGTGGACCGTGGTCTGGACCAAGACGTTGTTCACTGCGGACCCAAACCAATAAACTATTGAGTTAATTCTCACTGTTTATTTTAAGGGGCGGAACTTTTTATTGTCCTTACGGTAAGGCGTCATCATGCAGTAAACTTACAGACCAATCGCGTGCGCAGTAAGATAAGTCATTCCTCAACCAATCAGATTTGGGAGTGCCAAGCGTGCACAGGCGAGGTATGAAGCGAGATGCAGGAGTTACTGGAGAAACTGAGTCACAGAAAGACTCATTCAAACGGCATGCTCGAAAAAACTGAGAGGAATAAAGAGTTAAAATGTAAAATGGAGTTAACAAGAAGAGCACATGCACTTTTTACTCATTTTTTCTTTCTTTAATGTAGCTTCAGTTTTTACTTGAAGGAAAAAATCTGTGAAAGTTTTGTAAATAATTGCGTTTAAAACTATAAAAAATTGTTAGAATATAGTGTTTGCAATTAGTTTATCATCAGCTGTTGAAATAAAATGCTGACAGAACATGAAGTTACTTCAGGATACAGGATATGGAACCAAATCAGAACACAGAGATTCTGACAAAATGTCCTTTAAATGGAACCTACAGAATTCTAATTAAATCCCCTTGCTGTAAGATCTGCTTTATAATACACAGAGTACATATAACCAAAAGTCCTGTGAGGGTTCTGAGAATTAAAATGCTGATAAATCACTCTAGCTCAACAGGATCATGTTTCATTCCACTTCCATATTAAACCTTAAACCTCCAGGTGCTCATCCAAACTCCAAGGTTTGCACCGCAGCCAAATGTTTGGCCAGAGCTGGCCATAAGAGGAGTGGCCAATTTGCAAAGCAAATAACCATGCAAACAGCAATCAGCTTGCTTTACTCCAAATAAATGTGCACTAATCAAAGTGCGGTGACATCATTCCAGTGGTCAGTATGGCCAGGTTCTGGAACAAATGACTGAACGGCTGAAAACACCTTCATATAGGACCACGTCAGTGAATGAATGTTTGATGTCATTTTAAAAATGATT
>JAOUQT010050344.1:0-21106 GCA_025769995.1 Xyliphius kryptos | reverse complement strand
AGGCTTGTCCAATTTAGCCATGAAACCTCCTACACTAAAATGACAGGTGTTTCAGTTTCATTGTCTAACCTCTGTATGTCCATAGCTGCTTAATCTTAATAAGAACCGGTTATGTGCGCTCCCACAGGAAGTTTACCATCAGAATGGATCAAGGAGACAGAGCAGGATTAGCATTCTCGTGGTAGTAGTATGAGTGGACTCAGGTTTGACCGCGTTTAGCCTTAAACTGATTTATTTTTTTGTAGATTTTTGTCCATACTGAGATTATAGCATCACACAGATGCTGTGGATTTATTTCCTGCACATACATTATTAGAATCTCCCGTTCCACGAAACCCTAAATGTCTGGATGGACAGCTGGTGACTTAAAGAGATGAATATGAT
Source organism: Xyliphius kryptos (assembly GCA_025769995.1). Lineage (NCBI taxonomy): Eukaryota > Metazoa > Chordata > Actinopteri > Siluriformes > Aspredinidae > Xyliphius > Xyliphius kryptos. The sequence goes on along the minus strand of JAOUQT010050344.1, from coordinate 20,722 downwards.
TAGTAGGCTGTGGCGTTTAATTGATACTCAGTTGGTGCTAAGGGACTCAAAATGTGTCAGGAAAATATTTTAAGTATACCTTTTTAATCCTTCACAATTAGGTCAGAATTATAGACCAGATCTGCGTGAGCCAATGCCATGCTGCTGAGGTCACATGTTTAATGTTGTGAGTATTTTGATAAACTGTATGCTAAAGTGCTTTTGACAGACAAACCGTGTCTGCTTCGGCCTTGTCCTGCTCCAAAGCCCCCAGAAAGAAGTATTCTTGAATGCGGAGTCTCAACAGAGAAAGACTTTATGCTATAAATCATGATTAGATACAAACTGGAAGGCTGGAGGGGCAAGCTCTGGTGTATCATGAAGACTACATGGAACAGATTATTCAACCGTTTGCTTCACTGTTCCATCATTATGAAGAAGTAGTAAGATTTCTTAAAACCTGAATTGGGGGCACGGTGGCTCAGTGGTAGTGTTGTGGCCTAAGAGTAAGAAGGACCCGAGTTCAATCTCTGGGTGGGGTGACCTGGGACATTTCTGTTTGGAGTTTTCAACGTCCCATTTGTGTGTGTGACTAGGTGTGTATGTTCCCTACAATGGATTGGCGCTCTGTCTAAGTATGTTCCAGAACTTGCGCCCATAGTTGCAAGGTGGGCGCTGGCTGTCCCATGATCCTTTGTGGTTAAAGCATGGATAAAAAAAACTGAATAATTGAGAACATTAAAATATGAGATGTTAAGAAATAATTGATTAGTATTCTTATTTTTAGTGGAAATGAAATGAAAGATACAGAGAGGGGGGAAGGGAGAGAGAAAGAGAGAGAGAGAGAGAGAGAGAGGGGTATAGCAAAGTTGGTAACTCTAACCGATTATGATCACATTGATTTTCCAGCTTAGTCAGAATGCAATTTCCTCACCTCTCCAATTTCCAATTTATTTGTTTTGACACCGCTCTTGTTACTAATTACCATAATTACACAATCTTGTGTTAGCGAGCCACTTTCAAGAAGCAGATCAGCGCTTGGTATTGGCATGGAGACGAGGCAACAGTGTTGCTGTTGCTGCGTCATCAGAAAGAGACAATCATGAAACGGATAAGGTTCAGGGGAAAAGATGCATGAGTCAGTGTTGTGAAAATAAGTACTCACACACTCATGCACACAAAGAGAAAGAGAGATAGATTTTGAGAGAGATAAAGAGAGAGAGAGAACCATGGATAGAAGATTATTCTGAAATGCAGCCTTGTTTGTGAAAGTGGCTGAAATTGCAGAAGGGAGATTGAGAGAATAAGGGAATAAGGAAGGATCGAGAGTATGGATGAGTGATGGATCTTATATAAGTTCGTACAAATAAACACACACACTCACACACACACATACATACTTGCACTTGAAGAAGACTGGGCTAAAATTGCAGAGTTGCCATCTCTCTCTTGAGAGTACTGTTTATTTCTCATTTTCTCTGCTCCCAAACCACTTTCTGCTGTTTCACCGAGTGAAAGAGAGAGGGAGAGTGAAAGAGAGATAGGAAGAGAGAGAGAGAATTGCAAAGAGAGATCAAGTTTTTTAACTGAACCTTGATTCATGATAAAGAACATTGATCAGCTTATTATACATCAAATCTGTTTCCTTCACAAAGCCATCAAAACCTGAAATCAGCCAAAAAAAGCTTTGTATTTCTGTTAAAATGATTTTGAAATAAAATAAAATAAATCAATTGCCATTTGGGTACATACCCAAAATTGTACCTTTGGATTGTAAAAGCCTTATCAAATGCATTATTTTAGCATCATAGAGGCTAGTGAGTGTAAATCTATGTTATTTGAAAGCCAGAATAGATATACAGTATGTCATTTAGGGCACAGAAACAGAGTGGGACCATCAATCTCTAGTCCCGGCTGCTTATGTGTCCATTCCCTCAAAAGCACTGCATCCTTATCCAGTAATCATCTGTTTAACCCTGTGAAGTATCTCTATAGCAATTCTGTATAGCAAACTTTGCCAAAGGTTTTACCTTGTTTGGAGTCACTGCAGCAGTTTCTACAAGCTGCCTTACCATAATCGGTTACTTTATACTGTCTGACAGATTACTAAAAAACTACAAATTTTATCTAATGTAGTTTATCTAATGGTAGAATAAGTCTCAAGGTAAGGCAAGATAAGTTGGGCAAGGTAGTTTTGGGCTGAACAACAGAGACAGGAAGGGACCAAGAATCTCTAGATTTGTGCAGTGCATCTAGATACAAGGTGCATTGATCAGCTCTGTAGTGTAATTATTTGTTATAGTGATTTGTTCATTAAAGAGTGATGACTTGGAGGGTTTTATTTCACAATATGAAAAGGAAATGGGCTCCGCTTCTACAATTATTATTAGCCTAGCGTGCATGCATTTGGAATGCAGAAGGAAATCGGATCACCTGGAAAAAACCCATATGAACACGGGGAGACCATGCAATCTTCACACAGAAATTTCCTAGGTCATTTCATCCAAAGATTTTGTATAGTCTATACAAAATATATTCTATTTACAGCATTTATATATTGGAAAAAAATTCTACTGAGTCATAGTTGTATATCAATAAATGAAAGAACCGATTACATAACAGACCACTTTTTCGAATAAAATGATAAATGGCAATAAAAACTAACAAACAAATTAGAAAATGTAACAGTAAAAGTCTAGAGTACAACTCTATTAGATTCTCTAATACACAGAAAAACAGTCCAGTTCCTAATAATACTGTACATTTATTTTATTTATTATTTTATTATTATATTAGGATTCTTTACTAAAACTCATAGTATGATATTGTAGTCACTAAAATCTGAACATTAAACAAAGTGCTTGACATTAATCTGTGTTATTTTATGCAAAATGCGGCTGAGAATTGGATGGCACAGTGGTACTGGGATTGGGAGTTAGAGGCCTGCATATGGTGGCTATGGTTTCATGCCTCAGTCCAAAATATGCTTAGGCTAATTGGTATAGGTGTGGCTTCCAATGGTTAAATGGCATGACTAAGGTTGTTCCGCCTTGCACTCTGTGCTACTGGCTAGACACCAGCTTTATGCAACCCTGACCAGAATTAAGTTCGATAGGAAATTTAGGCCACTCATGGAATTTTTCAAGTTTTAGGCAACTTTCTGTAATAAATGTTGTGCATGAATACCCCAGGAAGAAATCAGCACACACTGTACTGTCCTGCAAATTCAATATCAGGTTATGATGTTAGACCAAAGTTCTTGATCTTTATCTGTTATTCGATTCATCATAGTATTGCTGCAGCTTCACAGCAAGGAGGTATTGGGTTTGATACCCGGTTATTATGTTCTGGGTCTTTTTAGTGTGGTTTGCAAGTTTTCTCCAGTCCTCTCGTTTTCATCCCACATTTAAAATGATGAAGTTGTGCCACTGCCTAGACACAATATTTCCCGTAACCCTTACCAGAATTAAAAGAGTATAAAAGTTAGTTAACATAAGAAATAATACAGGTGTTTCTGTTAAAGCATCTCATTAGAATATGTATATTAGGATATGTATATTTTTTTAGTTTGAAGTCCTATTCTGTGAGTGTGTGTAAGTAAGTTATTGTGAAAGAGATGGCAAGAATGGTGGTTTTTCTAATCAAGGCATCTCTTTCAACTCAGCTGTTTTTTGATGTGTTCGTTTCATGCAAATTAATGCAAATGAGGATTTAGTGTTGTTTAAAAACTCCTAGTGAGATTGTGCAGACACAGATGCTGTCATTTTTTTTACTCCTATAAATAAGCAGAACAGTGAAGCATGAATCTAGTTTAGGAAGTTAGTGATTAAATAATTCCTGGCAGTCCTTTCCATCTCTCTTTCACTCTCTCTAAGAGGAATAAAATAAAAAAACTCTGTCTCCTTTGAAGACAATGAAAAATTCCTTACCACCATTCAGTTTTCTACAGTCTTATGTAAGCAATAAAGCACTTTGCTGTTACAGAAAAATAATCAATGATGGAGTTTAGCATTGTCATTGCTTTTATTCATTTATTACAGTACAACAAATCCCACTTTATCTGATTATAATCACATAATTAATTTAATAAGAAGTTAATAACACAAAACGGCCAGCTTGTCATGGTACACCATTGTGATTTACTGTGATGTGCATTGCAGAATTGCAGTAATAGTAAATACACACCTGTTAACCAATCAGCATTATGAATTCATCAGCATTTCAAGTTTATATGCCAACTATAAGACGATTTGCCTGTTTTAAAACATAAAACTGGCAGCACATAAAGAAAGAGTTACAGCCATGCACAGATAAAGATATGACAGAAGCAAAGACACGAGTCAAGGAGAAATATTTAGCCTGATGATGATGTGTTGAAGCTGCAGGCAACCGCTGCACATTCATTTGAGTCCGCTTACACTTTTCACTGAAAGGTTAGAGCTGTCTGTCTCTGCATTTGTACATTTATCAGCCTATTTATAGTTTTTGGAGGTAGAAGCAGCGAATTGATTGGTGATAGGTGTCGAAACACTTTTTATCTGTCTATGCTGTCTTCTTATGAGCAGAGACGGATTTGTCTTCCTTAAACGCCTTGATCATGTCATCTGCCTGGAACTTGGGAGAAGTGTGAGGTTTTTTTTATCTGTAATGTAGCTGTCAGTTGTGTGACGAGGTTCTAACTTCGGCAGTGGTGAGTCAGTTTGCTGTTGTTTAGGCAGAAAATACAATCATACAATCATACAATCATACAATAAACTATATGCATTAGCTTGCAACTGATACACTTAAAGACATGGCAAACATTACAAATGCTGGTCATAAAAATATAATGTCATGAAAAAGTTTATTTATTTTAGTTATTCTATTTAAATAGTGAAACTTGTATACTATACACATTTGTTACACACAGACTGATATATTTCAAGTGTTTATTTTTTTTATTTGATGATAATTAGAATATAATTTTAGACCAATACTAAAAAAGATTTTTAGAAATGCTTGCAAACTAAAAAAGTTGCCTGAATTAATGCAGAAATGCGGTATGACATGAAGTCGATCTGCTTGGGGCACTGCTCAGGATTTATGTGAGCCAAGGCTGTGCCGATAGTGGCCTTCAGCTGTACTGCATTGTTGGGTCTGTCGTGTCGCATCTTCCTCTTCACAATACCCCTTAGATTTTCTATAGTGTTAAGGTCAAGTGAATTTGCTGGCCAATTAAGAACAGGGATACCATGGTCCTTAACCCAGGAACTTGTAGCTTTGGCGCTGTGTGCAGGTGCCAAGACCTGTTAGAAAATTAAATCAGCATCTCCCAAAAGTTTTTCAGCAGCAGGAAGCATGAGGTGTACTAAAATTTGGTAGACAGCTGCATTAACTGTGGACCTCAGAAAATACAGTGGACCAACACCAGCTGATGACACTGTTCCCTAAACCATCACTGACTGTGAAAAATCAAAATATACCTTAAGTGACATGGATTATGTGCCTCTCCTCTTTTCCTAGACTCTGATACCTTGATTTCCAAAGGAAATGCTAAATTTACTTTCATCAGAAAACTTAACTTTGGACCATTAAGCAGCATTCCAGTCTTTGTGAATCTCCCCCATATTTTTAAATGGATTTTGTTTCACAATCCTCTCCAGGGTACGATTATGCCTATTGCTTGTACATTTTTTCTACTAAATATTTTCCTTCCCCTCACCTCTGTATAAATGTTCATGGACAGAGAGCTCTGTGAACAACCAGCCTCTTTAGCAATGACCTTTTGAGTCTTGTCCATGCTTGTGCACGGTGTCAGTGCTCATCCTTTGGTCAAGTAAGCAGTCCTTCCTATGATTGTGGGGCCTACAGCACTAGATTGCAGGACCATTTAATGGCCATTGCAGGTGTTTTGATTTAATTAACTAAATAGTATGTATCTTCAATATTGAACATTTTCACAATATTAAATTTTTTTGAGAAACTGAATTTGGGTTGTTTATTAGTTATTAGTTATAAATCAGAGAACTGAAAGATTTCATGATATTATAATTTTATTATCAGCACATGTATATTAAACTAACACATACTATTCAGATTAGGTGTTTGCTTGAATAGGGTTCAGTAGTTAACCCTGATTAAAGTCTTATAAGGCTGCACCAATCAGGTCTGAGGTGGAAAGAGTGGAAATGAGATGACATTGTTTGGGTGATTTATATAAATTGATGATTATTCAATTTGGATCTGGCTTTCACAACAAAGAAAAACAAGTTTTTCCATTGCACAATTGCAGTGTCTTTGTATATGCATGCAAAATGTGTCATGCTTTTGACGAGTTTTGAATAAGAAAAATTCTCTGAGATTGGGGAAAACAGCAAACTTATCTGGATAAGTGGCTTAAGAATAATTCCCTCCCTTGCAAATATTTGCAAATCTTTATATATCTACCTTGTTCAGGAAATCAAAGTTGAGAATCAGAACATGTATTACCGAGTGCCAAGAGTAATTAGAGACATTTTACTATGTACTGTATGTATGAAGGTCAGTCATAATTTGTCAGCACTCTAAAACATTTTATGAAATTCATGAAATTAAATGTAATAAATAATACTGTCAACCATTTTCAACATGTGACTGTTCTTGTTTACGGGGCCAGCATTATGAATTAGGAACCAATCAACAGCAGCTGGTTGCAATTCGCCGAACTTATTGACTGGTTGAATTTTTGTTTAGTTTAGTACGCGACATTATAAATAACATTTAATGTAAAACTAAAAGAAAAATATGCTATGCTAAGAGTTTCCTTAATTTGTTTCATGCTACGTGTTTATTATACGTTGGTTTATTTTAAGAAGTATTATTAAAAAGAACCCTCTCCGCATTTACTTTTGCCTCATCCTGTGTGTTTCTGTGTGAAGTATTGTTACAGAATGTCGTGCCTAGTACAGACAAGTAGCAGAGAGAATAATTACATGTTGGAGTGGAGCATGTTATTGCTTTGGTGTTGCCGGGAAGAGCATCTTTAACCGGTATCGTTCAAGGTGGAGAGTACACGGCTGACGAATAGGCATACCTCGTTCTCAACGCATCCGATTTACCAGCCAGTGGATCTGAGGAGATGAGCAGCAAAAAGACAGACAGGGCGACCTCAGTGAGTCATAAAAAAATGTCAAAGTCCCAGTGTTATAGCATGCGGTGGTAGTGCGCACCCCAGCACCACAAATTATGCATGCCCAAATTTAACATGTCAAGGTCCCAGTGTTACAGCATGCAGAGTGAGAGAGCACCCCAGCACCACAGCTGATGCATGCCCAAGTCAAACATAGATTATTATTACATAGATATTAATAGAACATAGATTCTGTGCTGCAGAAGGCAATGGGGTCCTATCCTCCCACTCCAGATCAGTTTGCCAGTGGCTGCGTCACAGAGGATGCGTTCAGCACACAGGCAGCCTCTGACGTCGCTGGACTACCCATCGTCGCTGAGGACGTCCCCTCGCCCTGCTGCGCCTCTGACGTTGTTGCGCTAGCTTGATCAGCTGAGTCCGTCGCCCTGATCTCCTGAGGTCGCTGCACCTACTACCTTGGCCGGCTCGCTGCCTCCTTCACCTTGCTGCACTTTCGACATTGCTCCCAAGGTCACTCCCCTCTCATGCTTCGCTGGCGCCAGTGGTCCCTCAGCTCGGCATGTGTTCCGCTTCCCCCCTGGCATCACGGATCTTATGACTCCCCCCCTCTGGCTTCGCTCAGGGCTCCACTCCCTCAGCTGCCTATTCTGAGGCTTCGTGTCCCCTCTTGCTCCTTGGGGGTCCTAGCTTGACCCTCAGGCAGTCCTGTGAGTCTGACCTCAGCTCCTGATCTCAAGCCAAGTTTCCCCCAAAAGACCATTTCAAGACAGAGTATTATTTGAGATTGGGGTTGGGATGTTTAGTTTAACTCTGGCAACCTGGGGAGATTCAACAAATATGGCAACCAGCAGGTACATGCGATTGTTCTTGTTTACGGGGCAGTTACATTAACCAATCAACAGCAGCTGGTTGCAATTCGGTGCACTGATTGACTGGGTTATTTAAGTTGATTTCATGTAAAACTAAAAGAGAGTTATGCTATGCTAAGAGTTTTGTTCTTTGTTTCATGCTACGTGTTTCGCCAGGTTATTTTTCTTGTTCTGTTTTGTTTACATTTTATAGATATTGGTATTGTTTGCCAACATTAATGAATTTAGCTTAGTCGAAGTGCAGATTTTCAAATTTGAAGTGCAGAAATGCAATTAGTTCCTAATTTGCATACAAATTTATAAAGTTGTTTTGCTTTGGATTTCAGCTTCTTTTTCAAGCACTGTACATTTGTGAAGAGAACAAATTTGCGCGGTTTGTTTATATCTAAGCATAAAATGTCTCTAGCTTTGTACTGATCATTGGGTACCTTCAGGAGATAACAATGCCCTTGTTAAGGTGGTGTTCTTGCACAATGCACAATGCTGACTTTTATGACTTCAGTCTGTTTTGAACCTCAAACTCATACTTAGCAAGTTGATTTCAGTCCCACCGAATCATGTTTTGTGATTAATCACATCATATTATATCACACCTGGGTCATTGGCATGCTCTAGCCTTGTGCTGGACTGATTAAGGTTTCCATCTACCTGTTCTAATCTGATGAATGATGGATTTGCAAATTAGATAAGCACAATAGAAAAAAGGAGAATTTGAAATGTGACAATGAAGACTGGTGCAAAATTCTAAATGAATTTTCACAGGCAAAATATGTAAAAAACATGATGGAAAGGTCATTTCCAAACTTTATGTATGACTTGATTAATGTCAAGCCATATTCGGGCAGACAATGGTCATCTGATATGTGATTACCTACACTGAATGATCCTTGGATCAAAACAAGATGCAAGAGTGGGGCAGGATCATTTATGGATTTGCAGGCAGAATCAGGGTTTTATATCTGATGTGAAATGCTACAGGAAGCCAGTAAAGGGTACACATCTTGATAGCGATGAGCGTTTACATGCTGGATATGTTGAAAAGGATTGATGGTGTACATTGGAACACCACAAAGAAAAAAATTGCAGTAGTCTAACCTTGGGAGAAATAAATGATTTCATTAAATGTTGAAAAAATAAATCTGCAGTTTATCAAAAGGAGTCATGATAGCAAGCCATTAACTTGTCAAAACCTGATATTCAGGGATCTCAGAGAAATAACTTGCTTACTGAATGAATGAATGAACAGGCTATGGTGTTCATCATTACCTAATATTATCAAACAACTTACTTTTCTTGAATTGATGTAGTCAATGAAAAACAATGAATATTGGTTACTTGGGTTTAACTCCCCAAGGCTGCTACAGCTGACAAGAGATTGGCATGCTCAGTTAGTTTAACCCTCTGCCACAAAACACATATGCGCAGCTGCCCATCAAAAGACAATGATGCTGTCCTGCTATCACAACACATACCTATATGAAGCTAGACAGAAATGTAACAAAATAAAATATTCCTCCAATACAAGACCACTTCTTTATTAACTCTTTACTGAAGAAACTGTTGTTTTCTTAATAGTGGCAAACCCCGTGCTGCTTGGAAACCTTGGCAGCTTAGAGGAGAAGTTGCAGTGATAGACTCTCTTCTTTAATCTGCAGGACTGATCTAGAGACTGATCAGGTTCTAGAGATCACTAATTTATACCAAAATAAGACTGTTTAATGACACCTGATGTGTATACTTAATAATAATCTATCTATCTATCTATCTATCTATATTTTATATAAATATGAAAAAATAATATTTCCCAAGGGTTTGTTAAGATGTCTGATTTGTACATGGAGCTTGTATCTGCTTCAGTAGATATACTACTGAATTCTAGTAACTCACAATTAATATTCTGATGCTTTTAAAATCGATAAACTGTTGCCTAGATACTTAGGCAGGGTTGTCTGAGTATTTTAGAAACCGCTAATCTATTGGGATTTTTGAGCACAACCAACTCAAGGGTTTACAGTTCCAAATATTCAGTGAGCAGCATTTGTGTGGACGAAAATGTCTTTTTGATGAGAGAGGTCAGAATGGCTATACTGGTTCGAGATGATAATAATAATAATAATAATAATAATAGTAGTAATAATAATAATAATAATAATACAACGCAACAGTAACTAAAATAATCACTTGATATAGACAAGGAATGCAGAATACCATGTTGAAAGTATACCATGAGTAATTGAGGCACTAGTGAAGGAAAAAGTGTGTCCACAAGGTGTACCTAATAAAGTGTCTGGTGACTATATATAACTGCAAGACCGGATGAGTCATGATTTCTCAGCATACAGTACAGTAGGTTGTGTGTGCAGCTTTGTAGTTCTGAAAGGACTCTCAACTTAATGAGCCCAGTCTCTCTGACAATTTTACTTCCTCTTCACTTAAGAGCCTTTCGTGCCTGTATGAGTCTCGATGATACAATTACAGTTGCTTTCATGTGTCTAACCAATGCTAATTTTCCACAAACCGAGTTCTAGCAGTGATCAAACATTGGCCGAGTTAATGGCAGAGTCACTCATGTTGTATAGGTCCTTTAATAAAGACGTGGGAGTAATTGTGATATTTGTTTTCATTTTGGAACATGACATACTGGAGAGTGTTTTATATTGTTGCATGCTTCAGTTTAGAGAAAAGATTGTATTTGGTGTATGTATTAGGGAGTGTGTTACTGAGCCAACTAAGCCATCCATCACTGAAGCACAGCATTCTCAGATGCTATTTGACATCAATCTTATTCACTTAATATGTTACGAAGCTGATATAAGTGACATGGCAATGTGAAAGAAAGATGAAAATCCCATTTGTTGATCAATAGCACATCTTCTTTCTGTGACTGCTTTAATCTGCTTTCAAAGTTTACCCTCTTATGGAATGTAGATTGCTAGGCATCTTGATTTGCTGAAATAGAACAATCAAAATCATCAGTGTAGTCATGGCAAAACAGATTTATTTGGCCATCCAATCAAAGTTCAATTTGCAGCTCTCAAATTCAGTGAGGATGAGTGAGAGTAGAAGAGTGTGAAAACCCCATATTTTCCTGCTGGTCCATTTGATTTACATATAAAAGGAAAGATTCAGAGAAAAGTGTTTTCACACGCCCTCGCCATGTTCTAAGGTAGGTCTCCACATTTCATTAGACAATTTCCTATAATGTTTTTTTTTTCCTTTCAGATATAAGTGATGGCTGTTAGAGCATAGATACTGACCACCGGTACTGCCTGTATTGCCTTGCACTGTTCTAACCTCCACTGTCAAAGGTTTGTTTGTCATAAGTGGTAGAGCATAAACTGCAGAAAAAGCCAGGAGTGTTAGTAACAGGGGTTTGATTCCCAGGGCTGCAACTGCTGAAAGGAGATTGGCATTGATCAGTCAGCTTATCTCTATCCCATGGAGCACATCAGACAACCATCACAAAGCAATAATGGCATATGAAGGCATACACTCTATGTTTGAGTAGTTCTGTTGATTTTATTTTATTTTAGTTGTATTTAGTTGTTTTTTTTTAAATACCACCTGTATATACCGTCTATATAACAAGTTTAACCATCTGTATAACCATTTCAATGGGTATATGCATGAAATGACAATAAAATACAAATGTATTTTATAAATATTGTATAAACAGTCCAATTACAAAAATATAAAATAAAAAGAAAACTGGTAGATATCTCATGAAACCCATAAACATTGAGTTTGCATAGTGAAAATGCAAGCCTAGATAAAAATTATAAATAACCCAAACTATAAATTATAAAAATGTGTTTGTTAGGACATAGCCACAACACAATAAATGCAACACACTGTACTTTGGCCATTTTTTGACAAGGACTGTATTTTCTTAAACATTATCCAAAAAATTGTATCTCCTGGCAATTGTTACTCAGTAATGAACCTGCCTTGCCACAGTTTTTCCAAGCTAAAACTCTTTGCTCTTCCTTATGTGCTATTTAATGCATCAGTCTGTTGTGTTTACTTACCCTCAAGCTGTTGTACTGAGATGGAGAAGATCCCGGGCTGTCTGATCCACAGGCGTTACACAGGGAGCCAGGAAGGCTCCTCGAGCATTCAGACAATTAAAAAAAACATATTTTGCTGGAACTGCATTTAATGTTTAGATCTGGTTGTAATTCTATCTTTTTTTTAGACTCATGCATTGAATGATGAGACTCATAAATAGTATACATGCTTATTAAAATACACACATGTGTCTTATTAAAATTCCATTCATCAGAGAGCATTTATGAAAATGATAAGCCCTGACCTTGAATATAACTCGTGTAGAATCATGACAACATTATCTTTATGATTGGCAATTTGTAACCTTTGAATTATGTTTAAAAAATTGCATTCATAATGCTACAGGTCAAACTGACCTGCACAGTTTATCCATATTTAGAAACAAGCAAAGGGTCAAGTCAATACAGTAATGATTTAGTATACCATTTTCAAATGATTCACATACACAGCAAATAGAAAATTAGAACATAATATAATTTGTCACATACAATAAGAATATTATGCATACCCCAGCTTGTTAGGAAGTTCCATTGGAGCAGAGGGATAATTTGATATACTCCTCGTTCCTGGAACTTGATTTAGCAAGCTGATTGAGGACCAACTATCCAATCAGATTTACCATTTATTTATGTTGTCACCGCAAGTTTTCTGATTTGTAGAGCAATGGTTAAATTTAGGGTTAAGGTTAGGTATAGGGTTATGGGTTATCAATACAAAAACAAATACGCAGAAAAACTAATCCTAAATGAGAATGTCTCGCATACATAGTCCAAATCAGTTTCCAGCAACCTGAGCAACCTGAGAAAATCAGTATGTATTAGAGCAGAGAGGGTAAAGAACATTGCGCAGGGACAGAGGCAGTATAGAGGAGCTGGAAGATATTTGTCAGATTTCCAATGACTAATATTCTAAAATTAGTCATTAATGAACATTAATGAAAGAGAGGCTAACCAGTATTTTAGAGAAATCAAATTTTGAAACTGTGATAAGTCAAATTACCCTATTATTATATAAAAATGATTTGAAATGCAATTTTACCCTTGTCCATGTCCGTAGCTCAATAAGTTCAACTCAGTAGTTTGACCCTCTCCTTTTGTGTGACCTTTCGCTTGATGCTTCTTGATAGTTTCTCCACTCTTGGGCTCCACACCTGAGTTCTAACTATCTGTACAAGGTCAAATATGTATATGCTCAAATGGCACATTAACCCATAGTAAATGTTCCTTGTCCAATGCAGTAGACAGATTACTACTTTATACAAGAGCTAATTGTGATATGACAAACAATTGGGGCATTTTATCAATGACCGTATGCTACCTGCCTGGTGTTCCTAATCCAATTCCACTGATTTTTCAGTGAAAAACTTTACATCTCCATTAGTCGAGGCACAGCATACAAGAAAAGACAAAGAGGGTGAAACAAAAAATAAAACATATGAAAATAAATAAGAAAGGGTTGAAGAGAAACACGAGTGAGAAATAGCAGGTGTGTGCTGAGTTAATGATGCTGCACGGAAAGCAGACTGTGATAATGATGTGGCTGTATAGGGAATGCTGTACCATGTTAGTACTTTGCTGTATTATTATCTGGCACCATGGTTTAACTCTGGTGCCCCTCTTCAGTGCAAACACCTCTGTCCTACTTAGGGTTGAAACCTGTCTAGCTACATTGCATTTAATATGCCTTTTTCATGTAGCAATGCAAGTAAAAGGTAATGAATCAAGGAGGTTTAATTTTTACTCAGGATATAATTATAAAGTGCTTTTAATGTCCTTTTCTGCCATCAATTGAACATCTTTATACTTTAATTATGCACAAAATATCTTTATAAACGGATATGACTTTTGTAGAATAACATAGTTATTGTGTAAACTTGAGTACCAGTGGATTGTTTGTTTAAGAGATTTAGCAGGCTTCCGCTGATAGATTATAGACTGCTAGTGCACCAACACAATTCCTAATATTATCCCTGATTGAAACACTCACAAACTGTTTACAAGTGTCAAAAAAATTGGATAAGACGTGTGTAGTAATTTCAAGGCGCAAATCACAAAAATGCTAGTAATTGTGTCCTTTTGCTCCTCTTTTTTAAAATATCTTTTAGTTTTAGTGAATCATTGGTTATTTATTTTTGGTCTTTTCTATTTTCTGTAACTTTCAATTGTCATTAAAACCTTTTGGGGAATAGACACATTTCAACAGTGGTCTTAACAGGAAAATGAAAAACAGAGAATGCATATAAAAAAAATTCAGGGTATAATTTATTAAATGATAAAGTATATGCAGATGATTAAAAAGAAAAACAGCATAAAATGCAAACTATAAGTCAATGCACAATACATACTGAACAATCTGCTGAAAGGCAACACATGATAACTGATAAAGTGCTCCAATCACTCATTAAATCCACTGCACAGAAAAAATCTTTTCTTCCCTTTTTCTTTTCGACCACTGCACAGAAAAACAGCTATTGGTAAACTGAGCAACTTGAGTGACATACTCAGATTGAATAACCATCTGGAGGGCCTGCTTGATGCTGTTCCGAAACCATGTGGTAGAGACACTGATGCCAACATTGCTGATGTAACAACACCTTGACTGGTTCTGCAAAATAGATATCTGTAAAAAGATATTTACAACCTTAAACACATTTGTCTGCCATTTTGTTGATGTGGACAGAGTGGTAAATCCTGTAATCCCCCATTTTGCTGATGCTGAGATGGAGATTGTTATCCTGGTTACTAGTTCTCCAGGGTTTTTATGTACTCCAGGTAAGCCCTCTCCTCATTATCTAAGATTACAATACTATATTATTACATTACGTACAGCAGAATGCTCAGTACACAGCCCTGGGGCTCCAGTGCGGGAATAGTTGGATAAGACATGTTTGCCTACCCTGCTTGAGTACTGTCTGTAAGGAAGTTGGAGGCATAGATCTTCCATCTTGGTCATAATGGTGTAAAAAACCAAGCTGTAGCACTTAATACTCCTCGCAGTGACCAAGAGAGAAAGTGATGGAATCATACATTTATCGAAAAATAGAATTTGGTGTGGAATGGCACTGAATTGTGAATCAGTAATTTTTTCATGTCCAGCTGTGACATATCTGACAATCTGTGAACATATAGTACAGCCGTTTGACATTTGAAATACAAAACTGTGTACATAATTGTTTTACTTGTGGCTCACGGACTTGCAATAAAGTGCAGATTTTGAAATGTCAGCAAGAATCACAACTTTAAATCTAATTTGGGTAGCTACACTGAAGCAAATTGTGTATCTCAGTGGGGAAATGATGTGTACAAACTTTGATGATGCAAGGACTGGCAGGCTATGTGCAAGAAGAACATCCAGACAGTTTCAAGATGATGAAGACCTCAATCTGATGTTGATCTGATCTGCTGATGCTGTTTCAAAAAAACTAAATACAAATAATTAAACAGAAAGTTTAATAAGCAGTGACAATCATCTAAACTGTGAAATATACATTTGAGTTTATATGCCAATCATAGTTCTGATCTGAAACCTCAAACATAAATTGTACTTACTGACAATTTACAACAACAGGTTTAAGCCTTAAATGCTAAATTAGGTTAGAACAGCTAGATTAATCTCAAGAACTCCATTTTCACCCATTAAGTATATCCACAGGAAGTGCTGTCTGTGTCAAGATCGCAACATTTTCAAGGAATCCCGGCACCTTTGTCCCTATGGTAGGAGCATCAGGAGCCTCTGGATCAAGATTAGGATTTCTAAGTAACCGCCACTGTAATACTGTAAATGTTTATAGTTTCGCCTTCAGACCCACACCCAGCATGTTAATAGCACTTTATTATGTCTAAAACACACAGACTTTTAAATAATGTATACATTACATATATTATACAGTATATTTACCTGTATATTATGTTTATAATGCATTCAATTATACTGTATATTCATCTGTACATTATATACGATATTCCCTATATTATATATTAATTTGCAGTATATTTGTTGTATTTTGTTTACAGGCACATAAAACATAGATCATCATTAAAACAATCTGCTCTAAAATTAAATCTAGCTAATTTGCAGCACCTGTCCCTAGAAAAGCCTTTTTAGAAAAGTATAAAGTTGGTGTGAAAGTAGAAGATGCAGAGGACAGAGTAAGGTGGAAAAGGTTGACACACTGTGGTGACCCCTGATAAAAGGGAGAGACCGAAAGAAAAAGAAGAAGAAGATAAAATCATCAGTTAAAAATGATCAGTAAATACAATAAAATATCAGAAACCAGCTAGTCAATAAAGTAAAACACATTCACTCAAATTCATACCCACACACACATTTTATTGACGTGTTATATTTAATCGAATCCTAAAGAAACCCTTATCCATAAATCTAAAATTATCATAAATTTCTATTCTAAATTTGTGAATGAACCCTTAATCACTAAAAATAATCCAAAGCCTTAGTGTGAAACCTGACCATAATCTATCACTTAATCCTAAATACTAAACACAGAATTATAATTGTAATCCCAAAATCCTCTTACTATTGCCAAACACTTACATTCAAAAACTTGTACATGTAAACACTTGATCCCTAAGCCCTATCCTTAAAACGTAATACTCACATTTAGTGCATACATTAACTCTAATCTTTCACTCAGATTTCCCAAAGAAATCACCTTAATTCAGCAAGAAATGTGTCAAATGATGACCCTGTTTGAGGGATGAGAAATTATACTTTGATACTTTGATGACACTTTGATGATACTTTGATGAATGTTGAGACAAGTTTTAGAGAAAAAAAATCAAGAGAACCCAAGTTTTTCTAAGTTAAACACTCTGCATTTGATCTCAAAAAGAACAATCAATCTATAATTTGGTTTGCTGTTCAAAAATGATCATGATAAGGATGATGAGGTAAAGATGATCCCATATAAAGTCAATGGGCTTATTTTTTTATCAAATATATTAAAAACTATGAATCTCATGGGCTCCAAAATGATCTTCAAAACTTGGAGTGTATCTGTAATATTAAATGTATTTGCATAAATTATGAGAATAATCATGAAGACTAACAATAATAAAAATAATAAAATTTCCATGTTTCCTTTTAAGCTTCTTTGTTCGGTTTCCCCAGCTCCTGTGTTGACCTTTGAGTAGTTTAAGTCGAGTCTGTATGGAGATGAATAAGAATGAAGTGGGATAATGTGCCAAGCCTACATCCTCTGGCATTTAATAAATAAATAAAAAAATAAATTAATAAATATGGTTTATGCAACAGGAAGAAAAGATTTTTCCACTGTCCTTGTCGAAGGAATATGCAAACCTGAAGACAACCTACGCTTCATCTTCAAAGCCTCAAATGGTTTTTACGTGCCTCTGTGGCTGAAAGACCATTTAGAGACAGAGACAGTAGAGATGAAATGCATCACAATATATAAAAGACTAGTGGGATTTTCACCATACAAGATACTGCAGGCATCAGCTAACAGAAAAGAGGACGCCATGGGCTTTTCACTGGTCACAAAGGAACTTTACGGCCCTCTATTAGTATACAGCACAAGGGCTTATGGAGATCTAAAGAATAGATCGATTCTGGGTAAAGTAAAGTGTATTTTCCATAATGTGCATTATAAATCTTGGTAGGCCGATGCTGTTTGGGCTGCAGAGGATGACTGATATCATAGCCTCCAGCCTGAGCACTTAATTCACATCCCTAAACATGTCAATAAAAGACCACACAAGCACAGGACAGTTTAATACTGCTTTTGCTCTCTTGTCCTCACACTTCCTTTGTCTGCCCTGAAGATTTAACTGGAACATTTTAACTGGTTATGAATTAAAATTATATTCTAAATTTTTATTTTCCAAAAAAAAAATGTTTATGTTTATATATAAAAGAGCAACTCCACTCTGCAATTACTGCAAAACCATTACAGCCCATAAAAACTAAACGCTTTATTTGAAATGTAAGACATTCATGTGATAAAACCACTAAATTTTCTCCTACTTGTATTTTTAACAGAATTGTAAGGTAAAATGATAACTGTAAGGACTGAAAACATTCATTCATTAATTTATTAATAATATTTCACTTATTTAACACAGGGTCACTTTCCAGCCATTGTCCATCCGGCAACTCTGTGCACAAGGGCAGGAACATCATAGCGCACACATAGACAGTCGCACACATATTCACATAAAAGCCACTTTAAAGACACCAATTAACATAACATGCATGTTTATGGAATGACATTCCAATTTGACAGTCTTACTTGCTGTGAGGCAAACGCTTCTACACATTTTACTATCATGATGCCTTAATACCTACCACTAACCTTTTATAACATAACATCAATATCGACCTACCATAATTGATACAACAAAGTATGCATTAATCTTTATCTTTTGAGCAATGAACATTAAATTTTCACTAAATTAGGCTCCACAAGGTGGCACATATCATAGCTGCTGTTTGATCTTTGAATGTTTCTTCATGGTTTCACTACTCTTGGTACACTCGTTATACCACAGTACAGGAATAGCCTATAAATGCTGCTGTTTCACTCACACCTTGAATCTCCAACTGTCTGCATGCCATCAAAATCACTTATTTTGAGAAAGGAGAAAAGTTTAGAAGAGAAGTTTATTTAATATTTGTGAAAGGGGTCTCCAGTGTCACCACTTTGTAACAGAGATAATTTAAACATTATCTTTTGTAATATTGCAACAGACTTGAGAATAGAAAAATGCATGGTTCGGGTGTTTAGAGCATACAGTAGAGCTGAACAAGAGATTTGTCTAATTCCTACCAGCCTCACTCATCCTAACACCCAGAAAGTATATATAGAGAGAAAGAGAATACATTATTTTGTGTATAAATCTGAGAGTGCTTTGTACTTTAGTTCCCAGCCTTTGTTCTGTGAAGCATTAAAGTCTTTCCTGAAGTAAATTAAAAGATAAAGGAGCGAGTCAAAAACTTTTTAAGACTTTTGATGGCTTGGGTGAACACTGAGCATTAGAGATGCTTTCAGGTCTTTGTAAAGACTCGGTACAAAGACCAGTGTGGAGGCACTCACAGTTTTATTAAACATTCAATAAAACACAGGAGTCAAAAGATAGTCTCAGAATAGTCAACAAGCCAAGCAATGTTCACTGCAAAGAAAACTGTGGCAAGAGAAACATAAAAAGGAGTTTAAACATAGTGTTAATACTCACAAAATGTATCTCTAGGACCGAATGTTCGGACAGTGTTAAAATGGCAACCGGGTCAGATCGGTCATGTGACTTCTCGTGCACACATGATCCTTTTGTATTTTGATTAAGGAAATTACTATTTAAGTTAAGTTATTGTCAGCCATTTATTTGTCTTTTAGTAATCAGGAGTTGTATGTTGGATATTCCTCTATTACATATGTGTGTATACAATATGTATGCTATGGTGTACATGTTTCTTGACATTTTGTCTTATGTAATATTCAAGCCATGTTTTTTGTTATTTATAAAGGTGTTATGCTTTCTAGGCTGTTTTTTCTCCTTTTCTTTCTCCTCTTTTGTTAAATAAACTCTGCATTTATTTCATAACCCCGCTGCATTTATTACATGTGTTCCTTGGAGAGTCAGCGTAACAGTTGGTGACTTTTTATATATATTAACATAATGTATTAAGTAATGACTTGTAAAACTATATTATGTCATGACTTTACTTGGTGGGGCACATTATCATGAAGTACATGGTGTATAAATACATTAGTTAATGATGTGTAAACATTTAGTTTTTTAATAGTAGTTATTTAATTAAAGTAAATGTATAAAAATAAAGAACAGTAAACTAAAGAAAAAGAACAAGTCAACAATGACTGTGATGTCTAATTTTACAGTGTCTAAAATAGTGATTGGATGATGATACCTCAAGAAATGCTAACGGTCTTTGCGTCATAAACGGGGGCTCATGGTCCAGGGGGCTCATTCCCCTCACGTTCAAATAACCTGACTTATAAAGCAATGAATGACCAGAAATCTCATTAGTTAGACAGCTGTCTAGGGAGCCAGTTTTCACTACATTTTTAAACTCAGCGTACATAACAACCAATAAAATAAAACCATCTGTCCGATAAAGAGACATAGAGACTGACATGCCATGCCAGTGTAGATGCAGGGAATGAACAGTAATGTAGCAGGAGAATATATGTTATATATATTTTTATAGAATATGAGAATTAAAGTGCGTTTTACAAAAAAACGGAGACAATATGCTTCACGAGAATGAATTCCCAATTTTCTGAGACAGACACTAAAAAAAAAAAAAAATATCAGGAAAACCAGGCTGGTTCCTTAACCACAAGCCTACGACTGCCACTTATAAGTGTATATTGAATAATTATTTTTGGTCAGTCAAATCTCCAGAATTTGCTTTTAATTTGCTATTTGTCTTCTTCTTCTTTCGGCCTCTCCCTTTCATCAGGGGTCACCACAGCGAGTCAATATTTTCCACCGTACTCTGTCCTCTGCATCTTCTACTTTTAAACCAACTATCGCATGTCTAAATTGACCACATCTATATATCTCCGATTTGGTCTTCCTCTCTACCTCCTGCCTAATTTCTAACATCCTCCTACCAATATATCCACAGTCTCTCCTCTGCACATGTCCAAACCATCTCAATCGGCCCTCTCTAACTTTGTCTCCCAATTTCTCAACATGTGCTG
>JAOUQT010050334.1:0-10823 GCA_025769995.1 Xyliphius kryptos | reverse complement strand
TTATCACACCTGAGTACATTGTCTCTAGCCACACCCAGGCCTGATTATTGCCACACCTGTTCTCAATCAAGACATCATTTACAATAGGACATGCCTGACAAAGTAAAGTCCACCAAAAGATCCTTAAAAGCTACACTTAAAAGCTATGAACTTATGAACTGCAGTATATGAGCAAATACTTAGCAAAAAAATTTTTAGCCTTACTTCTGTGCTATAAGTTTTGACACAGCTGTGAAATGTTGTACTAATAAAAGTAGAACAGCAAAAATGTGATTTGATAAAAGTTTTAAATTAGTGTGTTTACATACATACATACAAACGTACATGAACACTTGCATGCATGCATTCATGCAAGTATTTCTCTCCGAAAATTATTGCAATTACACTTGATTTGTTATACACATATTTATTTCCTTTGTGTGTATTGGAACAACACAAAAACAGAGAGGAAAAAACTTGCAACCCAAAATTCTTTGGTAATCTTCAGATTTCATGATGCCTTGCACACAGTCCAGGCACCCAGTTCCAGAGACAGCAAAACAACCCCAAAATATCTTTAAATCTACACTATATTTGACTGACGGTACTGTGTTCTTTTCTTTGTAGGCCTCATTCAACAGTAGAATGATGTGTTTTTACAAAAACTCTATCTTGGTCTCATCTGTCCACAAGATGTTTCCCCAGAAGAATTTTGACTTACATACATTTTGGCAAACGGCAATGTGTCTATGTGTCAGTTTTTTATGTCTATGTGTCAGCTGTGGGGTCCTCCTGGGTTTCCTGCCATAGTGTTTCAATACAGTGTTTCGAGCTGACACTGATGCACCCTGTGCCTGCAGGACAGCTTGAATTTTTTTGGAACTTCATTGGTGCTGCTTATCCACCATCTGGACTATCCTGCGTTGCAACCTTTTATCAATTTTTCTCTTCCGTTTACGTCCAGGGAGATTAGCTGCAGTGCCATGGGTTGTAAACTTCTTGATTATGTTGCGCACCATGGACAAAGGAACATCAAGATCTCTGGAAATAAACTTGCAACCTTGAGATTGTTGATATATTTCCACAATTTTGTTTCTCAAATCCTCAGACAGTTCTCTTCTTCACTTTCTGTTCTCCATGCTTAGTGTGGCACACACAGACACACAATGCAAATAGTGCATTCAACTTCTCTCCTTTTTATCTGGTTTCAGGTGTGTTTTTTAAATTGCCCACACCTGTTACTCACCACAGGTGAGTTTGAATGGGCATACATATCTGTATATATTGACTATTAACCCTCAATTTTGAAAAGGTGCCAATAATTTTGTCCGGCCCATTTTTGGAGTTTTGGTGAGGGGGTGCTTTCCCCCCACTTGCAAAGCTTAGTCCACAGACTGCTGCTGTGGTGCGATCGGCATATATTGTCATTACGAGTGACACATGTCCCTGCTGTCGCAGGGGAAACCCTCTGTATGAGGAGTGCTGCCTCTACTCCACGTAGTGAAAATTCTGTGGCAAATTAAGCCGAGCCACCTTAGATATCTTTGCCTTGCATGAAAACAGCCGCTGTCCTGTGTATTTCTCAATACGGGACAACAGCGCACTGCTCAGTGTCAATGCTCTCGCTCACCAGGGTAAGGGAGGAAGGGCTATCACTTATACTGATAACTTCGAGATGGCACAGAGCATCCTGGCTCCCGAAAATCATGTCTCTTCTCCCCACCCAGTCATGGGCCCTCCAAATTCGCATGGACTTATTGTTACAAGCAAACAGAGAGATTTTGCCACCCTCACCCACATTGAGTGGCATTATGGGCTTGGCCCCTGAGAGGTCCAACCTCAACGCACTAGGATTACCTCCTTGCGTTTTTGCTACGATTCAGGGTGCTAGAGCGCCGTCCACCAGATAGTAGTACGACTGTAAGTGGCATGTGTTTGAGAGGTGGAGTGGTAATAAAGGGCAAGTAGCTTTTCAGAGCTCCGACACTAATATCTCCTTACATGCAGGTTTATAGAGGGCCCTGAACTGGGAACTCTCACTGGTGCTTGAGACTCTCTCAGTGTGTCGGCATCGTGAGTGTTCTTTCTGACCGTCTCGTAGCGTCGAGTTGGGCTTCTCCACGTTTGTGAGGTTTTACCGTCTCGACATTACTGCATTAGTGCACTATGTTTTAAGTGTCGTTGCGCAGATCTGAGAGCACTTAAACGTGTGCCTCAGTCTGTACACTCACATATTCTGCTCAAATCTGTTTTCCCCCTCGTGCGGACAGTTCCTGCGGACAAACCTTCCAGTTTTCAAGATCTTTCCATAGGTGGAGCTTGAAACGAGAGGATGAAAGAGAATGAAAGGTTAAGACTGGAACTGGAGTACGGTCACTGAATTATATTATGCACACTGGGGTTTTATATACACCTTGAGGGAGGTGGCCTTCCTACAGTGGGCACGTGCTCTGGTGCAATTGGATGCTTCCATAAGGTCAGTACCGGGTGTCCCTCCCCACACATGTTCTCCCAGTGTGCGCCTGGATTTCTTTCGGGTTCTCCGGTTTCCTCCCACAGTCCAATCCTAACACTTTAGGATTAAGCGGAAGATAATGAATAAATTACTTATTAAATTACTTACTTTCCGTGATTTTTTTGTTCACAAATTTTAGTATTATTTATTTTTTGCTTTCAACAAAAAAGCAGAAACAGATCATTGGCATAAGTGATAACACAGTCACGGCCATCTTAATAAGCATTTTAAAGTGCACGTTATTTTTAAATAGATAGAATTACAAAATAACAAACATATTTAATAAGAATGCATGCAGTCAGAGCTATATTCTAGCCATAAAATGTGGTCAAAATGCATTAAATTTTAGCTTTAAATGAATGAAGGATGAATAAATGTTTTTCTGTACATACAGAATAAAAAAGAAAACAGCACTATAAAAATAGTGGACAGCAATGATTCAATATAAATTATTTTCATTATTTATATTCTTTTTACAGACTTCATTTTCAAATAGATTGTGAGCTTTTTCACAGCCAATGTTTCTATTGCGAAATAAAACAGACCAAAATACAAAAAAAGTTAATTGTAACTCCTGTAGATGGCACTAAAAACCAACTATTATAAATCCCCGAAACAAAATCAAGGCAATGTTAGTGTGCACATTTCAGTTGGAAGGGGCCGTTTATTATAGTAAAATGTTGTCCTGACACCAGACAGTCTTCACAAGAAGACCAAATTAAAACAGTATTGCCTAATACTTTTATGAAATGCGATCTTTTAAAGCGTTTAAGTTATTACGAACTTAAAGAATATTTGTGGTGCACTACAGCGCCTTTTTGTGGTGAATGAGATGCGGTTAAGGGGGTGTAGGATTTAGGACGGAGCCGTTAAGGTTTTAGCTACGTACATACCCGGATGTACTCGCCTGCCTCTCGTAGTTGCAGTGGCGCTTGCTTGAGTGAAACTCCTCCTTAATTGCTGCAGTGAAAAAGCACAGAAACAAGCAGCCTGTATCGGCCCTGCTGTGGAGTCAGAACCAAACAAATATTCGCCTGAGGAAGAACACGATATTGCCTGTTTTAATATTTTGCACTTATTTGTTGCTGCCATTTTTTAAAGCGGAGTTCTGTCATCCGAGCAGCAAAATGGTAAGGGCAAAGCTATTAGTCGTCTTACGTCCGACGCGTTTACTTTACGATAGCGGAAGATAAGAAACTGCAACTGAACTAATTTCGAATGGCGTTTGAGCTTCGGACGTTTAATTTAACATCGTATTTACGTTTTAGCTGGGGTTAGTTTAAGGCGCAAGTATTGGCCCGGTGTGTGAATACTTCGTTTTTCCGTTTTCTTTAAAGAATCAGAAACGGGTGATTTGATTCCAATTTAAAACGAACTGATTAGTCGATTTGACTCTTGACTCCTGTTTACACCCTGCGATGCTCTGTGGATTGATGGCAGGCTGCAGTGTGCGGAGGAACTGTTTCTTTGGTTGATCTGAATAATCAGAACAGAATAGAGAACACGTCTCAGCACCGCTGCTCGATTACAGCTAATGATCTAATGGTGATCTAATGATCACCATGTAAATGAACACCCCTATATTAATAAATGAAAATAGATTATTTTGTTAAGGGAAAGTCTATTGCGTAAATTTAGATTGTGGTATTGCTATAATTTAACAACAGTTTGGGGAAGGCCTTTTCAGGATGCGTGTCTTTGTGCAGAGTTCCAAGAAAATAATCTGAATACAATGAAATCTCAAGACTATCAAATGGTTCTAGGGAGAAGTGTGCTTCCCAGTGTCAGAAAGCTTGCTCTCGGTTGCAGTACATGGGTCTTGCAACCCAAGTATGGCTAAAAGGAAAACAATGGACTATTGTTTTGACGAGGTTGATGTGGAGTAAACTCCCAAGTGCCTTGTGCAGACAAAATTGTTGGTACCCCTCATTTAAATTAAAAAACACAATGATCACAGAAAGAACTTGCATCTGACAAAAGTAATAATAAACAAAAAAAGGCTATGAAAATGAACAAATGAAAGTCAGACATTGCTTTTCAACGATGCTTCAACAGAATTAATTTAAAATATAAACTCATTAAAAAAGCCTGGATAAAACATTATGGTACCCCGGAAACTAATGTGAGCAGAGGGACATGTTCAGTCAAGGTATGTCCACTAATTAGCATCACAGGTGTCTACAACTTTGTAATCAGTCAGAGGGCCTATATATATAGCGCTACAGGTGGTCACTGTGCTGTTTAGTGACATGGTGTGTACTGCACTCGCCATGGACCAGAGGAAGCAAAGGAAAGAGTTGTCTCAGGAGATTGGAAATACAATCATAGACAAGCATGTTAAAGATAAAGGTTATAAGACCATCTCCAAGCAGCTTATTGTTCCTGTGACTAGAGTTGCACATATTATTCAGAAATTTAAGATCCATGGGACCAAACTCCCTGGATGTGGCCACAGGAAGAAAATTGATGAGATCTTTATACCTTGTCCTGCTATACATTTTCCCCTTTCTATAAGTTAGAGGCCCAACCAGTCCCTGCAGCCCCTCTCTCTTTGCCTATGGAGAGAGAAAAACAATATTTTGATTCTCCTGTATGTTGTGATGGAATTGACGAGGCATCTTGTATGTCTACATAACAATACCAATGGTAACAAAAGAGCCCAGAAAATCTTCTAAAGAGATTAAAAGTGAGCTTCGAGCTCAAGAAACATCAGTGTCAGATCGCACCAACCATTGTTGTTTGAGCCAAAGTGGACTTCGTGGGGGACGACCAAGGAGGACACCATTGTTGGAAACAAAACATAAACGCGCCAGACTGGGATTTGCCAAACTACATGTTGACAATGCACAATGCTTCTGGGAGGATGTCCTATGGGCATTAGACAAAAATTGAGCTTTACCAAGGCACATCAGCTTTATGTTTATGGACAGAAAAATAAAGCATATCAGGTAAAGAACACTGTCCCTACTGTGAAACATGGAGGAGGCTCTGTTATGTTTTGGGCTGTATCTGGAATAGGGAGTCTTGAATCTGTGCAGAATACAATGAAATCTCAAGACTATCAAATGATTCTAGGTAGAAGTGTGCTTCCCAGTGTCAGAAAGCTTGCTCTCAGTTGCAGTACATGGGTCTTGCAACCCAAGAATGGCTAAAAGGAAACAATGGACTATAATGGAGTGGTCTTCTATGAGCCCTGACCGAAATTTTTCTGAGCATCTTTGGAAGGAGCTGAAACATGCTGTCTAGGAAAGGCACCCTTCAAACCTGAGACAACTGGAGCAGTTTGCTCATGAGAAGGGTGCCAAACTACCTCCTGAGCGGTGCAAATATCTCTTTGACTGTTACAGAAATCGATTGATAGCAGTAATTGCCTCAAGAGGCTGTGCAAGAAAATATTAAGTTAGGGGACCATCATTTTTATCCAGACTTGTTTAATGAGTTTATTTTTTTTAAATAATTCTGTTGAAGCATGTTTGAAAAGCAATGTCTGACTTTTGTTAATAGTTTTTTATTATTACTTTTGTCAGATTCAAGTTATTTCTGTGACCATTGTAGGTTTTTTCTTTTTATTACTTGAGGGGTACCAACAACTTT
This sequence comes from Xyliphius kryptos, assembly GCA_025769995.1. Classification (NCBI taxonomy): domain Eukaryota; kingdom Metazoa; phylum Chordata; class Actinopteri; order Siluriformes; family Aspredinidae; genus Xyliphius; species Xyliphius kryptos. The sequence continues at coordinate 4,735 of JAOUQT010050334.1, read as the reverse complement.
GGCCATGTGTGTATTTCAAGTCAAATGCGATTTAATTGAATGGGATAAATTCCCACAGATGCAACACATTATTTTGGTAATAATTATCAGGAGACTAGAGATCTTCTCTACATCCCATTGGCACTCCTCTGCCAAACATGGGTGTCCTTCATTTGAATGCGATGTAAAGTTTAACAATTTTTACTTTATTTTGTATTCTATCTGTTTATTATATGATGTAATTAATCTCTAATAGTACTGCATTTTAACGACATTTTCCCACTGCCAATATAGAGTGCCCTCCATAATTATTGGCAACCCTAGTTAAAATGTCTTAAAATAAATTAATTATTTATTGCAGAAGCATAATTTTGCTTCAAAAAGCAACATTCAACTCAAATAAAAAAAAGAAAAAAATCATGACTAAGAAATAATCTTTTCCCATAAAATGACATGTTTCACAATTTTTGGCACCCTTAACAATGTTTTGGAAATAAATGTATTTGAACTATTTCTGTCAATTCTACTGTAGTTTATAAAGTGGATCAAAGTACAGTATCTAGGAAACTGATAATTAGTTCATCACTTCCTGTTTCCCTGGGGTATAGATGTGATGTTACACAGAGGTGTTGTATTTATTAATAGCAGTTTTATTTTATAAGTTTTTACTAGGGCATGAAACAACTGTAAAATGATTAAACACTAAAGAGAAGTTGTATGTTGGGCTGCTTTTTATGCACACGAAAAGGTGGTTATCTGGCCATTCAGAATAAGTTAACAATAATAATGCAAAATATTTTGCAGGGCTATGAAAATAAACCTCTACACAAATTCTTCATTAAGTCATATTATGTAAATCAAAGAAACTAGCATTATTGTTATCAACTTGCACTAACAAATCAGTTGAAAGAGAAAATGAGACAGTTTAAGGTGAAAAAAGCCCTAATTAAAAATACTATACTATTCCATGTAACATTTGTGTGCATTTGTTAACAGCATGTCTAATGGCAGTATACCTGTTTGCACTTGCTGTAAAATCTAAAGAAAATACTGTGTATATCTACATGATTCGTTAATTACTAAATTGACACATTTTTAGGGCTATAATAAGTACATTGTGATTTAAATATTTGTTTGTTTTGTCTATTTTTTTAAAAGGGTGTAAGTGGAAACAGTCAAGAAGGAATGTCTCTCAGACCATGTTCCATTTTTTATGTTTGAGATTAACTAAGAATCTGTGCAGATGATTATGAAGCAACTGTTAAAATTGCTTAATCCTTACTTTTGTTTTTGCTTAGGTAGTGCTTACTAATACTTTAATATTGCCTCATGTCATATTGCCTATTTCTGATTTGTGTTTGGATGTACTTCAAAAGAAATAAGCCATCAGTATCAAATTGTCATTGCTCTAGATATAGACATAGCTGTACTGAGGAAAATAGACAGAGATGAAGTAATGAAGTGCATGCTGTCTTCATGTTACACTGTACATTTACAGCACACTAGAAAATTGATTGGTTTAATATGCATACAGTATATATAGACTTTTTTATGTAACATTTATTTAAATATCAAAAAAGAGTAAGGAACAAGTCCATATGCCTTATTAAGAAACTGAAGGTGGCTGAGTTAAGTGAGAAGGGGAGCCATGCAAAAGTTTCTCATAATGTATTTCTGGAAGTATTCTATACTCATTTTAAATAAATCGCCATAACCTGGTTTCCTGATGCTTGGACAGATTCTTGCATGCATGAGTTTATGTACATGCACGATTAAGACAAAAGTATTGGGACACGTACACATTATATCTGCAAAGTTTTTTTGATGTTATATTTTAAAGATATGGGCATTAATATTGTTGATGTCCCTTTTGAAGGTATAATGGCTTTTATTTTTATCTTTTACTGTCTATTCTTCCAGATAAACCATGCCATTATTTAGCTTTGCATTGTTTACTCCAACAAAGTCACACTGGAACTAAAAGACCTTCTACAAATCAGTTCCCACAAAGTTAAAACCATACAATTGTTTAAAATGTATGAGTGTACTAAAGCATTTAGAGCTTTCTTTACTGATCTGTAAAGCCCACTCCTCAAAAACACCCACCTGCATTGTCCATCACCAAACTATACTATTGCCAAGAGTATTCGCTCGCTTGCCTTGATTCACATATGAGCTTAAGTGACATCCTATGCCTATTCAATTGGGTTCAATTTGACGTTGATCTACCCTTTGCTGCCAGAATAGCTTTAACTCTTCTGTGAAGGCTGTCCACAAGGTTTAGGAGTTTGTTTATAGGAATTTTTTACCTTTCCTCCAGAAGTGCATTTGTATTGTTTTGAACACTACTGTATATAATCAGTTATGGTATTACTCAAGTTCAAACGTCCACACTATGCTTTATCCCTTTTAAAGCCTCGTGCAGACATGAACATATCAGTGTCTTCTAATTAACTTCGTACACTGATAAGATCACATTTCTGCCAATGTTTTTTCTCTTGTTTAAAGTAAGTTAGTAAAATGTGTGTATTTTCATCTCTTTAGGGAAATGAAGCAAGCTATCCACTGGAGATGTGCTCACATTGTAAGTATTATGATTTACAACTTTTTTCTTTTTTTTTTTTCAGAGCAAAGCTACACTTCTTAAAAATCTTTTTTTGTGTTCTTATTAAAAAATTTTTTCATTCTTGTTTTGCCTTTTACAAAGTTACCTCTTACTGGCAAAATATATTCGTCATTCTTTTTTGCTCAGAAAGGCAATGTTGGTTATTCTCCATAACTTAATCTTTTACAATCCAATTAATCATGCACTTGTGCCTCTTCTAATAAAGTAATTGATCCAGGATTGACTTGACCCATAACTGAATGACCATGGTTAAAAGTTTCATTTATTGCCTTAAAAACCCTCTAATAATGTTTGTAAAGACTGGTTTGACTGCTGCAAATTAAGCTGCATTGTTTATCATTATATGGCCAAAGTCTTTTAATTAAATCTTGCTTTTTTATTGATGTCGTATAGATGTTAATTGTCTAAAAGAAGAAAATAGACAGCATTGCTACTTAATCCTAAATCAGTGGCAAGTTTTTGAGGTCATTGTTAATGGGATTTAGAGTTTCACGATGCGCACATGGCCTGACCCATGATTTGACACGTTTCAAACATTTTATCCTCACCTCTTTCCTAAAATAAAACGCAGCAACATCTACTAAAAGAATTAGGAGTTATACACACTTTCAAACTTGATGATAAACTTATCTAATTGCTCTGATTTTCTGACCTCCCTAGTTGTGTTCAGGTTATTGAACCTCACATTGTTTGCCCCAAATCTAAAGTAAATACGTGTACAAACGTATTTCTGTCCTTGACTAACCCAATATTAAGGGTTAAGTTCATCTAAAGTTGGAGGTTACTTAAAGACTTATACCCGCTTTTTTTGCTTTCAGGTAAAATTTTGGCCCTGCTGCACCACATCACCAATGCACTGCGTTTCTCGCTCTGTCAGGGGTTTTCTGTTCACTGCAAACTTATCAAATTAAATCTTACAAGTATTAGAACAAAAAAAGTTGATCCCGTACTGGATTATAAACCAAATGTCAGCCACGACACAGCTGTACAAAGATATTAAGTTGCTTAATTGTCCAGTTTAAAGTAAACCACTTGTTTTTACCAGTGACAGACTTAGAATGTTATTACAAGCAGCTGACAACATAGAAAGTCTTAAAATATGAAGACCTGTGTGTGCATGTCAAAAACTGTAAAGAACTTTGGTTCTGTAAAAGCTTTGAGTACTAGTTTGGTTAGATTATTGACTTCTAAAAAAATTAGATTTAAGCAGGTGTGTAACCCTGCGTGTGACCTGCAAAAGGCACATACACACATATGCTTATAAAGCACAGCTCAACAGCATAGACAGCAATACACAGAGCTGTCTGCAAAAAAAGGATTGACATCATAATAGTGGCTTAATCCTTTGCAAGACTTCTTTCAGTTTTTTTGACAAAAAATAGCAAACTACTCTAAATCCATCCTGAGTTGAATTTACTTCAGTAAAGTATATTGTGTCGCTTTAGTACGTATCAATTAAACATGACTCTTAAAGTTTATTTACCTCTAGATTTTTTGTGATTTATATTTATTTTGTATTTATAAGTAAAAATTTAAAACTAAAAAACAAATATTTTGTGTATTGAGTGTAGAGGTCTCCCTGTACATCTGCCAAATTTGAAGTATGTTATGTGTGTGGAAATGTCCAATTAAAGCAGGACCTGTATTTTGGATTGGGTCCCCTGGTGGGCCCCCGTGGGAATTTTTGATATCTCAGTAAATGTAGAAACAATCCTGGACATACCTGCCAAATTCGAAGTTTGTGGGATGTGTGGAAGTGCCCAATTAGAGTATGGCCCATATTTTGTTTGGGTCCCCTGGTGGGTCCCCCATGGGAACTTTTTGGTATTTTTGATATCTCTATGACTGTAAATGTTATCCTATATATCTCTGCCAATTTGAAGTGAGGTGAGTGGAAGTGCCCAATTTAATCAGGGCCCATGTTTCAGATTGGGTCCCCGGGTGGGCCCCCCGGTGGGATTTTGAAAGTGAAAACTGCTTAGTTTCAATCTTGTAGGTAGTTGGGAAGTGGGTGGGTGGGTGAAGGAGTTGGCGGATGAGTGAGTGGGTGGGTGAGGGCTTTATAGGTATAGAACATGCCTATAGAACATAGAAAAAAATGAAGGGAACACTTGAACAACACAATGTAAC
>JAOUQT010050323.1:0-10824 GCA_025769995.1 Xyliphius kryptos | reverse complement strand
ATGCTTCGCTTTCTTCATCTATCTGGATTTTTTCCTAAAGAAAATAATAATAATTAAAAAATAAAATATAATCAGCCATAGCCTTACATAGACATTGACTAGTGATGCATCGCTGTGGTTAAATAAGTTGTTTTAAAAGAGTGGAAAGAAAATCATTACACACCTCTTCGGCAGATGAATCCTTAAAAATTGATAAAATGGAAGGTTCCAAGCTGCTATGAAAAGCGTTCGAGGTAACGTCCAAAGCACCTTCATCGTCATCATCAGCATCAAATGTATTGCTACGGATTTTTGGAAATCCAACCTTCACAAAACAATGGAAAGTGACAAAGTTAAAACCTTACAGATGGACACTTAATGTTATATTATACACATAATACATTAAAACATGGTTTTCATTTAATTCTGGAAATCTATTTTAATTTTAATATATTTACAGATTCAATTTGTTTTTACTCCTTTACAAACATTCGATCGGGTTCGTTACAGACAACACAAACCCAAGATACACTATACATCCAGAAGTATTCGCTCACCTGCCTTGACACACGTGAGCTAATCCATAGGGTTCAATATGACGTCTGTCTACCCTTTTCAGCTAGAACAGCTTCCACTATTCTGGGAAGGCTGTCCAAAAGATTTAGGAGTGTGTTTATGGGAATTTTTGACCATTCTTTCAGAAGCGCATTTGTGAGGTAACACACTGATGTTGGATGAGAAGACCTGGCTCTAATTCATCCCAGGACTCTGTGCAGGTCAGTCAAGTTCATCCACATCGCACTCCATCATCCATGTCTTTATGGACCTTGCTTTGTGCACAGTCATGTTAGAAGAGGAAGGGGTCAGCTCCAAACTGTTCCCACAAAGTTGGGAGCATGGAATTGTCCAAAATGTATTGGAAGTGATTGTTACAAATCATTTGGAGGGGTGAGCAAATACTCTTGGAAATCCAGTATATTTTAAGGTTTGTTTGGTCACCTGCATAATATCATTTAATATACAACCATTCCTACATTTTAGGACTGCAACTTTCCAAAAATGTGGGACGGTAAATATATAGCACCCATATGTTGCGGTTTCTTTCTCAATACACATAATGGAGCAAGTTCTTGGGTACTGATTAATGCAAGGGCTACCAGTATTTAACTCGCGGCCTTGTTCCGATCGTAGCGTGCTGCCAGGTGTGTAGTTAGCATGGTAGCTTGCGTGACACGTTTAGAAATGTTAACATCTCACAAATGAGACACACGCAGGAATCTTTCATTGTGGTAAAAAAAAGAACTCTTCCTTGTGGCGCCATTGCGTGCTATTTTTATAGCAGGTATAATTTTGTCCCAAGTTAACAGTAAGAGCCGTCATTGACCCATCTTTCATTTTTTAATTGGCCTCACAGTGGCGGAGTGACTAGCACCGTCACCTCACAGCAAGTAGGACCAGAGTTCGATCCCCAGGAAATTTCTGCGTGTTCTCCCAGTGTTTGTGCGGGTTTTCTTCGGGTGCTCCAATTTCAAACACAGCATGAAGAGCTCAGGTTCGATCCCCAAATGGGACGACCCGGGGAATGTGTTACTTGTCTAATATATATATCTCCATGTGATTTGTATTATAAAATAGTTACTGATGCTATAAATGATGTTAAGAAACTAAATAAACAAACTTTTTTATAATCTCCACGCGGTCTCTAATGTGAACGAATCAAGACTGCAGGCAGCCAGTCCAGTAGCTGTAACATTTCTTTCTTCAGCCTTGCCTTTGTAATGTGTGCAGCATGTGGTTTTGCTTTGTCTCATTAAAAAACACATAGACGTCGTCTTAAATCCAGCATATGTTGCAGTTAAGCCACTGTGTCCTTTTCAGTAAGTGTAAATGACCATGGCACCAACACAACACTCTTCGAACTGGGTCCTTCTTGCTGTGAGGCAACAGCCCTAGCCACTGTGCCACCATGCTGCCCTGCTCAAGAACAGTGTGTAGAGGGAATCATGGCATGGGTTTCCATTGCTGAGCAGCAACCAAGTGCCAGACGCAGTGGTGTTAAACTGGACTATAGAGCAGAGGAGATGTGTTCTCAAGACAGAGGAACATTGACAAGACATGAAGAACCCCTGCTTTTAACAGTGTAAAAAGAATATCTTCAGAGGTTCAGACACGTGGCAACTCTTTGTCAAAACCAATCCTCCAAAGAATGGTTGGAAAGGGAATACTTGAGCCAATAATCCCAATTTACCCAGGTCTTACACATTTCTAACTTGCCTACTTCCTTTTCCACTGCCAGGATTTATGTTCTCTTTACCAGCCTGACTTTATATCTCTTCCACATTTGGGATCGTTATGATCTGTGGGAGAAACCAGAGTACCTGGATTAAACCCCATGTGAACCCCACAAAGAAATTGGATTAAATACGGGTTTGTGTGCGCACATATCTTTTTTTCATCTTTTGGCTTTTCCCTGCCACCAGGGGTCACCATCGCGAGTCTATAGCATTGCCTAACTGGCACGTTATATATCAGATAACATTCACGCTTTGATCATGCATGACACTGGAACGTGGGAGGAAACCGGACTGCCCGGGGGAAATCCAGTGTAAAGTAATATAACATTAATAATACGTGACGTCACTTTCCCATACATTCCTTTAGTTAACACACAAGACCTAGTTTCTTAATATTCTCAATCAAAAGAACTCTAACATAACTGATAAAAGTTTTAAGGAAAAGCTTAAAGATGAAGAAGCAGAAAAAGAATCTCAATGTTGATGAGTTTTACTATAAAGTTACCATCCACGTGGCCCACGTCCACGTTTCACAGAGACACGAAATTCACGCGCATTATCGAGCCACATCGACTACATTTATTTTATCAAATGCATTCGTAGAGCTTAATATAATCGAACCTGAGCCTCTGGAAAAGCGTCTGGTGTCGCGATTTCGGTAAAAGCGGCGTTCAAATTCTGCCTTCTATCACCATGCGGCGCCGCCATCTTGAATTTTACCCGCATGATACACGCGAGCTCATTCGTTCGCTCCACCTACATTCAGGGAAATCCTCGCCTTCTTTCCTGTGAGTTCGAAACGCCCGAGCCGGACACTGATTGCAGGATTAAAGTGTCAGTTTAAGCGCTTCGCGCACGAGACTGGAATTTTAGCCAATCATAAGAGAGAAGGCTGGATTTGTGCGAATTTGCGTAAAGAATTATAGAACGTTTAGGCTCGTGGGCAGTCAGAAAGTCACGTGGTGCAAAACTTGCCGGGAAAATACCAGTTCCGGGTTTTGCGAACATTTTTACTTGAATAATTGAAGAAACGCCGAATATTTACAAAGTCTCCGACACTGTTCTATGAAGTATTATTTACTGTGTTAATTTAAACGTATAAAAGCGTGTATAAACTAAAACGCGCATAGCAGGAAGTGTTACGATGGCACCTAGTGGTTTAATTGGGCATTACAAGAAAGAATGTGTAGATTTTTTTTTCTTTACATTGTATAACTCTGATTTTCTTGTTTTTTAAGGTTTCAAAATCCTGTCTAATTCGTACAGAATTGGCACTGTGAATTATTTTGCCATTAGATTCCTCTAAATACCTTCAATAATAATGTCTAAAAGTCATAACATAAGTACATCAGACACTGCTCTTCAATTATTTTGTGAAGGGATTGGTAATTTGATTTAATTTTATTAAACTGTAATCTCATTCATATATTTTTATACCCACTTAATCCTAGTTCTAGGGTTACGGGGAAGCCGGTGCCCATCCAGAATTATAAGATTATAATAAACTTTTGATTTTGATGGCTTTTATTGATCCCTGCAGGGAAATTGTTCCCTGCATTTAACCCTTGGTTTTGCTGACTATCCCCACTGATATTTCCTTGACGAGGAGTGGTGTGTGATTGGGTTCAGGAAGTTGTCTGAATCGACAGCAAAGCGGCCTCCTGAAGCCCTCCTGAAGGCGACGATGATCTCTTTGGTTTTATAGACATTGAGCCATGTTCTTTATTTTGCACCAGTAAGCCAGATAGTAGCCCAGGTCGTCGTCATCCTCAATTAGGCAGACAACTGTTGTGTCATCTTCAAACTTCACAATGCAGTTGGTAGTGGACCAACATATTTTAATGTATGAACACCACAAAACACTGCCATATGCTAGTAACATTTTAGAGGTTAACAGATTCAATGCTGGTGTATTACAACGATATAAAACAATGGCAGATCCAGTTCACTTTTGAGGGCAAGAAATATACCTAGGAAAGGCAAATTGACAGCTGCTGGTTTACCATCTAATGTAGGCATTGTTCCAACATGCACAATAGATAAAATAAGTATAATTTGTGCCATCTTGTCAGAATGCAGATTATACCATCTAAAATGACAGAAAGGCTTTCGCAACATGTTAAAAAATGCTCTATTAAGAACTTCAAAGGACCTTAATGGTGGCACAATCGTTCTTAAACTTTTCATTTCACAAATCATACTCTGAAAGCTTTCAATACAGTGTTGTAAATAGTTACCTTTGGCATACGAGTCATTCCTCCAACAAGCAGGACAGCTCCAATTTCACTATTAGAAACACCAGCATCTTGAATGGCCTTCTGACATGGAGTCACAGTTGTTCTAATTAAAGTGCACTTAGTGTCATTTTAGAAGATGAACCTTTGCCTCATGTCTGAGGTCCAGAATGCTCTGGAGCAGGTCATCATCACCCATGTGTCTGTACATTGCTCCAGTCATATTTACCTTGACCCTGACTAGTCTTACAGTACCTTCGGCTCAAAAACATCCCCACAGCAATCCAAAGTGGTTGTCCTTTTGGATGGTTCTCCTCACTCCACAAAACAACCCTGGAACTCGGTCAGAATGACCACCAGGGTCTTTGTTATCTCCCTGACTAAAACGTCTTCCAATTATAAATAAAGGTCACAGCAATCATTGGGACCTGCTGCAGAACAAATGTTTTTTTTATATTTATTTTCTAAATATTTTTCCCTTAGTGGGTTAATCAAAACAAAGATCAAGCCCTGCATGTCCGATTTCATTTTAGCCATTATCCACTACTCTGCTGTAAGCTTTTTAAAATTTTAGTACATTTAATTTGAAACAGATACACCCCCAAACCTGAGGAGGTGCAATAAGACACCACTTAGAGATTTCATGATATGAACGATATATATGAACATATTACACCTGTCTTATCCACATTGCACTGGCTACCGGTCAAATTTTGTATTGACTATAAAATACTTTTGCTTGCTTATAAAGCAGTAAACGGTCTCGCGTCACAGTGCCTTAGTGGACTTCTAGTTTCTTATGATCCATCATGCCCATTTCGATCAAAAGGTGCAGGCTATTTGCAGATACCTCTTATTATGAGGGCTACAGCAGGGAGCAAATTTCAGTCTGGGCTGAAATTTTATTTATTTAACCAAGCATATCCTTCATAGTCCACTATAGTTCAGGGCTCAGAGTTGGAGGGTTCATGGTCATAGAGTGTTTTGGTAAACTGGGATGTTTGGATGCTGTCGCCCGGCCACTCTCACGAGATCACTCAGGTTTGTTGACAGTGAAGTACCTGGCTGCTTTATGTCCCAGGGCTCCCTCATGTCTGTGTCACCTTCTGGTTCTACCCTGTACTTATGCTGCCATAGCGCTAGTCTGCCTGAGTTTCTGCTTGCTCTCTGCACAACTTGTGTTTGAATTGTCCATTAGATAGTTGATTGTGTCTAACTATTATTATTCTCTTTCCCTTTCTCTCTTTTCTCAGTTTTCTATCCTCTCTTTCTCTTCTCCACTCTTTCGGATGAGTTACACAGAGGAACCAGGAGATGTCGGCAACCCTGCACCCACTGGATTCCCATCTGACTGCCCATTCACTCTATTATTATGCTAAATGTTAACTCTTATCGTTAGTTATGGAATTATGTATATGGTATGTATGTTTTGTGTATATGTATGTGTGTATATATTATTGTTAGTTATAGAGTTATGTATAAGATGTATGTTTTGTATGTTATATATTATGTATATATTGTTATATTATTATTGTTGGTTGTAGAAGTATGTATTAGATGTATGTTATGTATATATTACTGTTATACCATTACTGTTATATATTATTGTTAGTTATATATATAAAAATATAATGCGTGTGTGTATGTATGTAGATTGCATGGCATCACCCGATTGAGGATGGGTTTCCTTATTAGTCTGGTTCCTCTCAATGTTTCTTCCTTACTCATTCAGGGAGTTTTTCCTTGCCACCGTTACTCATCTGGGATAAAACGTTTTTTTTTTTTGTAAAGCTGCTTTGGGACAATGCCTATTGTTAAAAGCGCTTTATAAATAAAATTAAATTGAAATATCACTTCTGTTGTCTTGTCTTGTTACCTTGCCTTGCTATATTCTCATGTTAAATCTGTTTCATGTTTAGTCTTTAGTATGTTTCCTTTATCTTGTGGCATATGCTTAGCTAAGTCTGTCACCTTCTAGTTAACTTACTGTATGTTCATGTCTGTTTGTGTGTTACATTCATCTTATGGACTTACATGCTTATGGACATTCATTTTGATTTTTTTTCTCATTCTCTTTTGTTATATTACTGAACATAAAGAGGCAGAGTGGTGGGGACCACCAGTGACTTCAGTGACTGTTTGTTTGGGTACCTTCTGAGTGTTTCCTGTTGGCTATTTTGTGTTTACCTTTTTCCATGTTGTTTTCTATCCACAGTCTTCCTTTTCTGTTGTGTTCCTTTTCTGAGTCCACAAAATACAACTGTTTTTGTCTTCTTTAAAATCCGTGTGGGGGTCATTAAAGTAAATAACAAGTTACAATCTCACCTATGATTCTCAATAATTATTAATAATTGGTCCAAAATTCTGGGACCAAATATCGATAATCATTTTAAGTTTAACAAAATCTTGCTTGGATTTAATAAAATTTTAAACTGATTTCACAAAATTATCAGTTTTGTCTATTGTACTGATCATACTAAACCTCCACCTTAATAAAAATTCCCACATAATTCTGCAGAGAATAATGCTGATGCAGTGCATATAACTACCCACTATGTCAGGGGTAATTGCTGTCAAGTAAGAACAGGAGCGCTGACCATAACCTTTCAATCTGTTGGTTTTTAACCGACACACCACTAATCACATTCCACCTGTTTAGTCCCTGTCTGTTCAACATGAACTGGGTCACTTCAATGTTTTCCATCCCAACTTAAAGGTTCTCCAATCCTCTGACCACCAGCAATGAAAATTGAAAGGACACAGTCTAAACACTGAAGGAATAAAATGAAACAAACACAATAAATCAAAACAACAATGAAATACCATTCTCCAGGTATGGGATTGTTGTTGCTGTAAAAGTGCCTGGTGGATATGTAATGACAATCATATGGTAATATATAATAACATTTCATTCATTCATTCATTTTCTTCCACTTAATCCAGGAACAACCCTAGAAAGGGTGCCAATCCATTTTTGGGCACATACACACACATACAGATACACATTCACACAATAAGGGCCACAGTAGAAACACCAATTAATATGCATGCATGTCTCTGGAATGTAGGATGAAACAGGACTACCGGGGGAAAACCTGTACGAACATTTTTCCAGGTCGCCGCACACAGGGATCAAGTCTGGGTCTTTCTTGCTGTAAGGCGACAGCACTACCATGGCACCACTGTGCTGCCAGGCTTAATATAATAATATTAATTAAAAATAAATATAGTAAAGAAAAACTGAAAAATTATTGTGAGTAGTGGAAATGTCACTTCCTATTTTTAATTTGATTTGATTTTAACTAATTTATTGATCAAATAAATAAATTCTCTAGCATACCATGATATTCCATGCTCCTAACTTTGTAAATTTCCAAGTCTGGTGTGGATGAACTTGACTGGCCTGCACAAAGTCCTGACTTTAACCCTATAGAAAATCTTTGGGGTGAATTAGAGCGGAGACTGAGAGCCAGGCCTTCTTGTCCAACATCAGTGTGTGACTGCTCAAATGCGCTTCTGGAAGAATGGTCAAAAATTCCCATAAACACACTTCTAAACCTCGTAGACAGCTTTCCCAGGAGAGTTATAGCTGTTCTAGCTGCAAAGGGTGGACCGACATTATATTGAACCCTACTGATTAGCTCATATGTGAGTCAAGGCAGGTGAGTGATTACTTTTGGAGATATAGTTAAACGTTTAATTAAGTCAAGCTGACTAGTAACAGGTTTAGATTTCACTAATGAAAATGACATTTCGCCATGTTAGAAAAGTTCAATCAAGATATATGTAACACAATTTTAACAGGTTACACTATATATTTTCAAAATATCAAAATTCGTTTCACATATAACTTTAATTGCTGATATCTAAAATTATCTTTTTACTAGTAAGAATTCCAATTACAGATATCTAGTCTAATTTCCATATGTTTAAAAATTGTGACTAATGGAAATGTCATTTCCTATTTCAGATATCAACAATTACAGTTTTTGATACAGTATGTCCTACATACACTATATTTACAAAAGTATTTACTCACCCATCCCATATTATCGGAATCAGGTGTTCCAATCACTTCCAATGGCCACAGTGTATGAATGCTTCAGCATACCAAGACATTTTAGACAATTCCATGCTCCCAACTTTGTGGGAACAGTTTGGAGCTGGCCCCTTCCTCTTCCAACATGAATGTGCACCAATGCACAATGCAAGGTATATGAGGACATGTGAATGACATAGTTTGGTGTGGCTGAACTTGACTGGTCCTGACCTTAACCTGAAAAAACATCTTTGGGATGAATCAGAGCAGAGACTGAGAGCCAGGCCTTCTTGTCCAACATCACTGTGTGACCTCACATATGCGCTGGAAGAATGGTAAAAAATCCCCATAAAACACTCTTAAACCTTGTGGAGCCTTCCCAGAAGAGGTGAAGCTGCTCTAGCTGCAAAGGGTGGACCGAAGTCATATTGAACCCCATGGATTACGGGTTAGGGACCCCATATGTAAGTCAAGGCAAGTGAGTGAATAGTTTTAGAAATATAGTGTATTAACAAACCATTTCAGATTTGTTACCCGAATTTGCATATTTATTTCGGGACCAGAAAGTCATTGGCTGGATGTTGCCTTAATTTGCATATATTTACTTGGTATATGTGGGTGTGCCTTAAAAAATGGTAAATAAATACATTATTTGGTATTTATTTCGAATATGTGTCCTAATTTGCATTTTCATTTCCCATATGTAGGCGTACCTATGAATAAATGACCACAAAACCATTGAACCGAATTTTAAAATGCCGATCTCTACATCATGAATATTCTTCAAAATGCAAATCTTCTGGCAAATTTGGCAGGATGGTTCAGAGTTGAAGTGTAAAATGGCGGAACGAGTGATTATAAAAATCCAGCGGAAATGTTTTGTAATTAACCGTGCATATATGTAAGGTATATGCTGTCAAGAGAAAACTACACGCCATCGATGCCTCAAAATTGAGAATTTCTAATCAACTTTCTACAGGGACAGCAAGCAAATTAAAAGACAGCTTTCTGGGGATGAAAGAAATAATTTTGAGTTCAAAACTGAACTTTGAGTGAGATGGGATTTTCGGATTTATTTTAGATATGTGCCCCAATGTGCATATTCTTTGCTCCGTGTTACACATATCCACTAGTGCAAATTAAGTTGTAGATATTGTGACATTTGCCACATCTGGGCTAGGGGGTGGGCGTGGCCAGAGTTACCCAGAGGGCAGCGCGCCAGACTGAATTTAATGTTTGTGGTTTATTTAATGTGTTATGTGTTTTATTAATTAGTAAATGTTCTCTACTGTTAAGTGGTTAGTTTAGTTAGCCTGATATTTATTAGTGCGTTTTTTGTGTGTCTATGGTTTGTGTGTTGTAGGAGATGTAATGGAGTTTAGGGGATTGTTGGTGTGTTCTGTCAGTCCGACTGTGTGTGTAGCAGCTTGCTCTTTAATAAAGAGCTTTACCTGCCTGCTGGTTGTCTGCCTTCCTGCTGTTACGTCACAATGTCAATAATGAGAATTCTACCTAATCAAAATGACATTATGCATATGTTGGCTTAGAATTTTGACATGTCAAAACTGAATTACAGATATCTGAAACTGAGTTTGAATAGAGGTTTATGGTAAAAGGTGACTAGTTGTTATTGAGTTAGATACTCTGTATCTACAATTAGCATTTCCAATAGTGGATGAACATGTAACTAGTGAGAAATAAATTGGAGATATTGTTAATTAGAATTGCTACTAATAAAAATTACATTGTGGATATGTTGGTTTGCAAATCTAACAAGTCAAAATATAATTGCTGATATCTATAATTTCCATTACCACTATTAATTAAATGTTAAAACGGCTTGCCATAAATAGAACACTGCCTGCTTTTGTTGACAAGCCAAGACAGGCTACACATCACCTCAAATGATCCTAGTGTTATGTCTGCCGCACCTGTTAATACTAGAGTTAATACTGGCGTTGCTATAGTAACACCAAAATGGTTGAACACAGCTATCTTATAAATGAAAATAGAGATTAATGTTGAAAAAATAAAAACAACTACTACAACTAATATTAATAATAACAAAAACATTAATACTAATATTACTACTACTACTACTACTAATAATAACAACAACAACAACAACAACAACAACATTACTACTACTAATACCAACAACAACAATATTAATATTACTACTACTAATAATAATAATACTACTACTACTACTACTACTATTACTAATACTGCAATTAATAATAAAAATAATACCACTATTATTAATAATAATATTACC
>JAOUQT010050312.1:0-10824 GCA_025769995.1 Xyliphius kryptos | reverse complement strand
ATGAAGGCAAATTGAATGCTCTAAATTGCCCTGTATAGTGTGTGTATGTGTGTGTGACTTTGTGAGTGAGTGTGTACCCAACGATGGATTGGCGCCCTGTCCTGGGTGTATCTGCCCAGCGCACGAGACCTTCTCTCCTGGATGGGCATGGGGAACCCCCACCCCCACCACCCTCATAAAGGAATAAGATAATGAATGAATGAATGAATGAATGAAAGTTATGTTGAAGGAAAAAAATGCAATTGGTGAATATCAGTCCCATTTTGGATTACAGTCACGTTATAATCTTCATAGAGCTTTGCACAGACCTTCGCAGAGAACTTCTGAGTGGTGGTCCTGTTCGTGGTGGAATGGGTGGAGGAGGAGAGCCCATCTCAGGTAGCTGGGTGAACCTGAAAGTCTGGGGAATAAAATAAAATAAAAATTAAATAAGAAATCCTTCATTAGTGGTCACAGGATGCTGCACATAGGATGCCTCTTAGTCCATGCGCAACACATCACCACATTAATATCACTAAAAATCATGATAGTGTAACTAATACACAGTGGCTGTTAACTATATATATGGCACATACAATTTGTACAGCAAGTGTTGTAAAAACATAAATTGTAAGGATGTACAAAACATAAAAAATTAAAGATACAATTTTTATGTTTTGCGGCATCATGGACGATCCAAACCTAAACTCCTGCCATCATGTTGGAATACTTGTAAATCCCTTTAAATGATAATAATTAACAAAATAACATTAAATAAAAACAATAAAAGAGAAAAACCTGACAGATACTCATCCATGGGGGCTTTCTAAGATGGGGGGAAAAAAGAATAAAAGTCTATATCTTTGGGTTTATAGGAACACAAACTATGTGGACATCTAAATATTATGTATATGCATAAATTAATAACACGGAGTGTTACAGTGTTGTCTGGCAACCTGCTGCATCCAAATGACATCTTTAGCTCCCAAAGTGAGGAGCTCATGAGAGAGAAGCTTGTGTGTTATATAAAAGCTTACTGGCTTGGTCTGACTGCACTGATAGAAGTCATGCCCATAGGCTGGAACCCACTGCAGTCCTCCTGGAGCAAAGTTCATGGTGCCAGGAGCACTTGTTGCCACATCAGCATATGGAATCGGAGGTGCAGAACTGTATGGGCTGAGCTGCTGGTGCTGAGGATAGTGGTGCCGTCTGCTGGTGGAGGTGTGACCTGCGGATGCCAGGCTGAACGCCTCCTCCAACAGAAGATGCATCTGCTGACGTACTTCGTCTATGGAGGGCTGAGAGCTCAGCGTGGAGGTCTCTGAGTGACCCTTGGCTTGTCGTCCGTAGCAGTACTGACGCCGAGCCGCTTGACCATCCACGTTAGTTTCTTCAATGATCTCGGGTTCTGTCTGAATTATGAAATAAAAATCATGAATCGCTGAAGTTTTACAACAAGATGATAATTCATTGATTTTTACCAAATAAAAAAAATGAGTAAATATGAACAATAAACCACAGGTGTTTGTTTCATATGTTACTTCACTAAATTAGTTGGGAAAAGAACCCTGTGTGGCAGTAAGTATTCTAAGGACCAGGACAGGAAATTTAAAAGGCTTTAAAAAGATAAATAATGCTTCACACTGAGAGCCGCACGGTGGCGTAGTTGTTGGCAGGTCCACCTTTCAGCATTGTGGAACCAGGTTTGAATCCCAATCTGAATGGTTTCCATGTTCTCCTTGTTTCTGCGTTGGTTTTCTCTAAGTTCTCCAGTTTTCTTCCACAGCCAAAATCATTGATTTAAGGTAAATTGGCTACGCAAAATTTCCCCTAAATAGTGTAGTGTGTGTGTTTGCCCAGTAATGGATTGCTGGCCCTGTCCTGGGTGTATTTGTCCAGCGCCTGAAACATTTTCCCCTGGATGGGCATGGGGAATCCCTCCGCGACTGTAGTAGAGGATTAAGCGGAACATAATGGATGAATGATGTAACGATTCATACTGCGGGCAGCATGGTGGTGTGGTGGTTACCATGTCTGCTTCTTGGCATTGGTTATCTAGGCTGCCCTATCTAAATTGTCCCTTAATATTGTGTATGTGTCTGTGTAAGTGTGTGTCCAGTGATGGACTGGTGCGCTGTCCTGGGTGTATCTGCCCAGTGCTAAAAAACATTAATGGTGTTTACTGGTCTTAGTCTAAACCCCAATAGTAACAGCAGGTTACTATTAAAGGACCAGACAACCCTCTTTACTGTACATAATGCCTGTATTCAGTGCACCTCCATTACCTTTAGGTGAGACACAAGATCTAGACAAACCAATGGCTTTTGAAAATACTGCAGGATGACATCATCAGGATTATTATTTATGATCTCTTGTCAGCTAAAGAGCACGTTCTCATTCTCCAACACAAGCAATTAAAAGTGGAGCACGACCCTATTAAATCGTTTGGAGGAGAGAATCGGCCAAACATGACTGGACTAACAATATCAGGCGTTCAGCTTTGGCATAAAGTCAGTATTTTAGGACAGAGACATGACTGTGCCACATACCAACTTTACATCATCATTATTCTCATTTTAATGAATTATCATAAGAAACAGTGCGACTCGAGCCGCTGCATACACAGCCGCCGGGGATGCTCATAGTATCTGTTGCTGCTCAAACGGCATGGGAGAGCCGTATTTATTCAGCCTCGCCTCTGCTCCGCCTCCCATGATTAATAGCTAGGGCTGTGCTCCAGCGGCTCAGCTGAGTTAGCACATGGATGAAAGAGGAAGGAGTCTTTCTGCAGACTGCTGCAGGCTTGGGGGTGGTGGTGGGGGGATTGAGATTGTGCTCATCTCTCTGTTTTAGTGTGTGAGTGAGGTGGGAGCTTAAAAACCATTATAACCGCAAGGGTTCAATTGTGGCAGGATACTGTGCAGGGCTACGTTCTCTCAGTTATGTAGCTCAGATGAAAATAAAGGGTATTTTGTGTATAGGTTTAGCAGGGAATGTTTTACATCCCCTCTATACCTCACTCATGAGCATCCACATGAGTGTGCTACTGTTTCCATAGAGACAGTTGAATTGATTCCAGCATCAGCAGCTTATTAAAGCAATTATTTTGTGTGTTCTCTCTCATGTAGTCCGTTATAAAGACTCCTCCTGGTGTATAGAGTGCTGCAAAACGCAGAGACACATTACATCAATGTCGTTAACCTTGCTGCGCTTATTTTTAAAAGGCTAGCATCCTTTAGTTAAAGGAGTGAATCATTAACTCACATCCCTTAGATGAGATGAGAGAGACATGGTATTAGTTTTAGCATTAGTTTTGTCATTACCATACCATGTTATTTAAATGTAATATGTATTTATTAACACAGATCATTACAGATCACAGTTCATTTCCCTTTAAAAACCAATATCCTTGCAGAAAAGGTATTATTAAGTAGACTGGGAATGTTCACCAAATAACATCCTGACTGCAGCATCCTGGAGGCAGTGATGCAGGACCAACCACCACAAATTGTGCAGCAACATTTGTGCTACTTATCATTAATTTTACATCTATAGGCAATAAAATGGATGTGTCTAACAAATGTGCACAGTGAGTAAACAAATTCCAGCAGTACTGTTGTGTCTGATTCACTCATATCAGCAAGACACACTTACATTCCACCACCACCAGCATTACTTAGAGAGGAAATATGACTAAAATAGAAACTATGTGCAAAGGTATTTAATAACCAGACTAAATTTGAAACAGATGCATCCAGAACCACCTGGGTCACCTTCAGCCATGTACTGTACATTACAGTAGATACATTACAACAGATCGACTTCATCACAGCCAGCAAACATTGTTAAATAATTAAAGAGGAAGAACTGCAAACGCACATCATAGCCACTGTTACGGATGCCCTTCCTGGGTCGTTCTCTCATCACCAGCAGGTCCATCTCGGTTTCCCCGGGACTCGGACTGTTTAAAGACTGTCTACTGGGATACGTTGGCTGTTTTGCTTCAGAGTGTCTGCAATGCAAATTATATGCTTAATAGAGAACAGAGTACAAAGGGCTTAAAAAGATGAATGACATGCAGATATATAGTAAGTGGAGATGATACAATGGACACGAGGTGGATCTATTAAAGTTGGCCAACATCAGCATCCAGACGATCCTACACCTTTCAGTTTAAGGTATAAGCAAAAAAAAATGAGGGTTGACACCTTAAATAAAGCAGACTTCTAAAGCTCAGGCTCTAAAATGTGAGCACTCAGAGAGCGTGTCCGCCAAATTAGGCAAAATCCTCTTATCGCACAGCAAACCACAAATGTCCTCTTGTAGAAGCGACATCCAATTACTTCTGATTACACACTGAGCCTATAAGTTTGTCCTCAGGCCCGGTGAGATCAGACACTTAACTAAAAAGCATCCATCACCTTCTGAGTTGAATGCAGGAAACATGATATCTAATGTAGATGTTCAAGAGGCACAGGTTATGGTTATTTGCATGCTTCTGTGGGATGTAATAAATCCCAATTGCACAGGGGTGCTGAATAAACTGTTTCTACAATGTTAGTTCTTTTTATGTTGTTCTTCACTGCTCAAGACCCCCAGCCAAGGCCTTAATGCAGAATCAACAATCATACACAAGAGTTTTCCACCCACTTACCTTCTGTGAGATTTGACGTATGTGGAGTTCCTGTCCTCACACTCCGGTGTTTTGCTCGGTGGACAGCTCGCTGGTATGTGTGGCTGTCCAGGTCTGCCATGAGTGTGTCTCACCGCTTTGGCGCTGGTGCTTCCCTCAACTGATGGAAAGTCATAATAACCTTTTCGTTTTGCCTTCAGTCGCAGCTTGTTCCTATAATGCTCAATGTCTGACTTTTGCTTCAGTGCCAAGTTCACCTGGATTGATAGAAAGAGAGAACAAGTAAGAGTGAGAGAGAGAGAGAGAAATAGATAGACGCGCTGAAGGGATTGAAAAATGGGGGTTTATCTGAAAGGACCAAAAAAGTAAAACAGAAACAGAGCTTGCAGCCTTGATTTCCCATTGGCATTCTAATTATATCCTCACATGGGAAATGTCCTTTTTAAAAAGCTCTCATTCAAATGAATGAGGACAGAAAAGATACGAGGTTAATCAAAGTGAGGGATGGTGATTTTTTATGTACCAAATTATTTAAGATTAAAAAGGGATTCATGTTACATTTACATTTGGTAATTTAGATGCTTTTATTCAAAGTGATTTACAAGAATCCAACTTAATAGTTAGGGTCAGAATTCCTGAAGCAATGAGAGTTAAGGGCCTTGCTCAAAGACCCACTTTGGTAACTTCAGTGAACCTGCAATTTGAACCCACGACCCTTAGATTGCTAGCGCAACACACTAACCACTGAGCTACCACACTCTATGACTTTTTCCTCTTGGTTGGTTTTCCCATCAAGTCCCTAAATACAGTCCTAACATGCAGTCCTTATAAAGAGTCCCTACATAGAGACCCAATAAAAATTGCCTTCATATTGTAGAATCCCTGTATACAGTCCCTACATGGAGTCCCTATATAAAACACTATATGATGTAGTGTAATTGATTACTAGGCCATAACCTCAATTCTTGGCTTTTAAGCCACTCTTATAAATACAACACAAATCTAATTCTAAGCGTCTTTGCAAATGTATACAATAATTACAGTGCACACAAACACTGACTCTATTTTTGTAAAGTATCAATCTATAAATACTACCACCCTAACATTAACATAACCTTAACCTAAAAAACGAAGTTATAACCTATAACCATACAACATGATCTTACTTTAAAACTGAATTAGTAATATTTTAGGGGACCAGCTTCTCATATCATGTAGTGTTATATATACTGTGTGCGTGTTTGTGTGTGTGTGTCTGTGTGATACCTCTCCATTATGGGCAGCTGAATCCTGACTACGGTCAGAGGAAGGTGGCTGTGAGTGTGTGGGAGGAGCTGCCATTGGTTTAACAGAGATGAGCTGGAGAGAACCTGAGGAGGTGTCATATGGATCTGCCAATGAGACACAGACACACACACACACACACACACACACACACACACACACACACAATAATCTTACAACTCCATTTCAATGGCTACATCAACTGCCTCACAGACCCCCTGTTTGAATCTAATCCATATTCATTACGCACATCTTTTTATTACAAACCATCCGTCCAAACAGTATCAATTAATCTCCAATATAATATTCTGGTAAATCATTGGAGGGCTGTGTTTTTGTACCTGTGAAGTCAACCCCAGTGTGTGTCCACAGATGGACATAGGGCAGCATATGGACCTGGTGTTCCTAGCAAAACTAAATCAGCATGAGAAATCTTGATGTGTTGGTGAAGTGAGAAATTGTTCATTCTTTTGTGAAGTGGTGACATCATGGATTAAATTTCACCTCATTTATTGTAACTATGATGATTAAACTGTGAGCTGACCACAAATTAGTTCTACACTGACAGGTTCTAATGCTGTGAGACAATGTGCTTGTTATAGCTGAGTAGTTCATTCTGATACACGATTAGAGTAATTTTGCCAAATGAAATTTAAACAAATATAAAAAAATAAGAGCCAGTGTAACACCAACGTTTCACTTTAAAGCCTAAAGCTTTGGTCTGTTCTTTTACCATGTACTTAGCTGCAGCATAGTACTTAATCTGCACCAATATACGAGTCAGTCGCTTTGTACACACGTGATTCATTCTACTGGTGCTGCTGCAGCATTAGGCACACACACACACACACACGCACACACACACACACACACACACACACACACACACACACACACACACACACACACACACAGTACTTTCAAAGGCACAGCACGCACCAGATGTGTTATAGCTGCAAAGAGGAAACCAACAAAGCATGAGATGCTATAAAAGCTCCTGTAGGTGTAATGTGTAGGTGTCCTTACACTTTTGTGCGTATAGTATAGTTATGCACAAATACACAATAAAATAAAATGTAAAAGACTCACAGACCTCCAAGCACCATAGGGTATTAAGAAATTAGGCTGCTTTTAAAACACAGCATAAAAGTCCTCTCATTGGTCTTTGGTATGTTCTTCATGTCACTTTGTTTGTTTGTTGTGCTGAACATGTCAATGCTCTTACGAACAATTTCAGGACCCATGGCAATAGCATGGGGTTTGTACACGCTATTTGGGAAACTTAAATTTCTTACAACAGTAAACAGATGGAGGGGTGGAGATAAGTGTATTAATTGTAATGAAAGAGCTGACAATGTGTGTGTGTGTGTGTGTGTGTGTGTCTTTGCGTGTATGGTCTCACCGGTTCTTTTCCTACTTTCCTCCTTTGTGAGATTCTGCTGTGCTGTGATTTTCTTTACCGTGGAGCCTCGGCCTGTAACTGCCCTTGTCAATTCGCCGCTGATGACTGAGCCGTCCTCGCTCGGTAGCCTACTGTGAGGAACCATAGCAACAAGGGGTGCCAGTAAGCTAGGATCCATTTGTAAAGATGCTTATGTCACACACTCTTTATCACTCTTTTTTCCCCCCTGTCTCTCTCCATTGCACCTGGGATGCTGAGCTCTGCTTTACTGTGCTGCAGTCCCTCATTCAGAATAACAGCAGCTTTTCAGCTGCACAAGCAGCAATAAAGCATGCAGTATAATAGGTTTTATTAACAAATTATAACATTTTATTACACCTCCTTTTTTATATACTTGTCTATTTTATAACTTTCTACAGATATGCTCTTTGTATTTCTACAATTACAGGTTGTATAAATGTAAAATCATAGTGTTTAAGTAAATTTATCTATTTTGCCTACTGAGCCTACACACAGAGGAATTTGTCTTCCACATTTAACCCATTCATGCAGTGAAACACAGACATATACACACACTGAATGAAGTGAGCACACGTGCCCGGAGCGGTGGGCAGCCCTGTATACATTCCATGGGGAGCATTTGTGGCTAGGTGCCTTCAGTCATAGTACTTGGTGGGACGGTTTGTGGGAAGTTTGTTAGTTATCTTCTAATCCTCATCAGTGGCAGTCATATGCTTGTGGTTAAGGAACCAGACTTGCAACCTGAAGGTCACTTGTTTGATTCTTGGTCCTACCAAATACTATGACTGAAGTACCCATGGGCAAGACACCTTACCCCAAATGTTCCCCGGGCACCATATACAAGGCTGCCCTTTGTTCAAGTCCATATGCTTACTTCACCAGTGTGCATATACTTGTCAGTTTCACTGCACGGATTGGTTGAATATGGAGGCCTGATTTCTCTGTGTGTAAGCACAGTAAGGAAAATATCTTCATCTTTATCTTCATCAGTTATCATGACAATGCCACAGCATGCTGGTGGATTATTGTTAGCCCAACACTGTTACAGAGATGTTTAAAACATTTTAAAAAGTCATTCAAAACAAATTGCTTGGTATTGGTTCTTATCATTAGAGTGTAAAACAAAATGGATTTAAAAGAATGTAAAGAAACAGATTTGTTACAGAACTACAATCTGTAAGTGTGGAGCTCCAGTGTGTCTGTATGGTAAGTGGCACGGATGTAGGAAATCAAGTGGATTTTATGGTTACTTGATATTCCAACAGTCAATTGATAGGATGCATGTGTAATAGAATATTGGAATAATGATATATTTTAACATTATACAACGGGTAGTTCCGGCCCTTAAATCTGATTGGCTGAGCTGCTTGTCTAACCGTGACATTATTCACAATAACCCACACCTCTGACCGTTTCACATTCCTATGAATATATATAAATGTTCGAAATAAAATAAACATTTTTTCCGAAGGTTTTCAGGTTTTTTGTAATATGGCCACTAGATGGCAGTATTTGATTAATTATTTAAAGAACCCAGAAATCTTTTGCTTGCATCCGGGTTCGTATGGGGGGAAAAAAAACGCATGAAAGGCGAATTTATTAGCGATTTTGCGTTTAGTAAACGCATTTATAAATCAGACTTTGTTTTATTATAGTGTGTTGGTAACCGTTTTATAAAAGCAATAAGACACTCAAGGTTGTGCATTACTGTAAATAAACCACGGGAAAGGGGTGTAATAACACCCCTTTATTTACAATAACGCAAACCCTCTCGTGTTCTATTGTTTTATTACGCATCCTGATTTTTCCTGAAGTCCAAACAAGGTCGTCCAACCCAAAGCCTTGTACATTTATTTTATCTGCTAAATAAGCAATTTATTAAAATTGATCAAATATTCAGATTCTAGAAACTTCTGTTTTCGGTAGAATGGTGGACCTTCAATCTGAAGGTTAAGGGGTTAAACCCTAAATCTGCTTAATTAATCAATGAGTCCCCTAAGGAAGGTCCTAATCCTCTTTGGTTTGGGGTTCACCATTATGCCTAAACTTGTACGCTGACCTTTATATTTACATTTAATACACGCTTTTATTTTACTGAACAACACAAGTCAGTAGTTTAGGAGAAACCAGCTACACAGAAGTATCTGATTCTTCAGGGCTTCTATTGTTTTTTTATAGAATTTTTTCTCCATAGCAATCTCTAAACGGCAAATTAATGATGATACCATGACAACTGTCGAACAAAAACGAAACTTCATTCTCTTACACTTCTCTTCTCTGTACACATATTATTTTACAAGGCAATATAAATAGAATAATCAAATAATAAGTCAAACTGTATTAAAATTCCATCTTCTGGTTATTTGCATTGCTATATCTAGACGACTACATAATTCATCCACCTTTCCAGAACTTTTATTTTTAATCATATACCCTCAGTCTACAAACCACGGACAATGGAAGCAAAGACTGTTTAGTCTTAGACCGGTTGGTGTATGTTTTAATTTAAAGTTACTACATTGAATTTAGTGGATGAGACCATTTGAATTCAAACATTAGGATAAAAAAGGTGCATTATTGATCAGTGGTTAAGATCTTCGCATTTTAGAATTCTAAAAAAATAAGTGTATTATAACTGCATTTATAACACTTGTCCCAAGCCAGATAACATAATGTTTATAATAACACTTATAAAGCCCTATATAACATTGTAATTACACATTATAACAAATTGAAATTGTAAACTTTAGTCTTTTGATTTTTAAGACATTTTTACATAATACAGAATGATTTTAATTTACTTAAAAGTCTATAACCAGCTTTTATAACCATTAATAGGTCATTATGTACTAAAATGAATACAGTCTTCTTCATAGAAGAAGACTGTACATTATATAATACATTATATAATATACATTATATAATACATTATGTCATACTGTGTTTTATAAAGCCTTTTGGCATGTTCTTATAACGCTTAATGAGTGCGGTTATGTAGATGTCAATTAATAGAGGCTTATGACAAGTGTTATAATAATAAAGCAATAAGGTACGAGAGATTTTGCATCATTATGAATAAAACATGGGAAAAAGTGTTATTAGGCACAACACATCCTGTGTACTCTTTGCTGTGATTTATTCACAATAATACACACTATGAATGCCTTACAAACACACTATAGAAAAATGATACGCTTTGATTCATAAATACATTTATTAAGATCCATCCATTATCCTCTGCTTATTCCTCTACTATGCCCATCCAGTGGAGAACATCTCGGGCGCCGGGCAGATACACCCAGGACAAGGTGCCAATCTATCGCCAGGCACACTTACTCCCTCACACACACTATACAGTGCAATTTAGAGCATTCAATTTACCTGGAATTCATGCTTTTGCACTGTGGGAAGAAACCAGGGAGAACCCGGAGAAAACCCACACGGACACGGGGAGGACATGGAAACTCCACCCAGATCGGGACTTGAACCGGGAACGTGCTTACCA
>JAOUQT010050303.1:0-10824 GCA_025769995.1 Xyliphius kryptos | reverse complement strand
AGAACATCCGCCGCCTCATCAGGAGCATGCCCAGGCATTGTAGAGAGGTCATACAGGCACGTGGAGGCCACACACACTACTGAGCCTCATTTGAAGTTGGATCAGCCGGTCATTTGAGTTTGAGTATAATTCCAAAACCAGACCTCTATGGGATAATTATTTTGATTTACATTTTGATAATTTTTATGTTAATTTTTTCTCAACACATTCCACTATCTACTAAATAAAGATTTGCAACTGAAATATTTTATTCATTGAGATCTAGAATGTGTTATTTTAGTGTTCCCTTAATTTTTTTGAGCAGTGTATTTTATCCCAAATAAATTTGTCAAAATATAATTCCAACTTGAAATTAAGTATTTTGATTCTAAATAAAATATAATAAAAGCTTAATTGATCTAATCTCATTATTCGTTCATTCATTATCTTCCACTTAATCCTCTAATAAGGTCGCGGGGGGTTTCGCTGTGCCCATCCAGGGAAAAACATTCTTCGGCTGGGAATATTCACCAAAGACAGAATGCCAATCCATTGCTGGGCACACACTCACTCACACAGACACTACATATAGGGATCAATTTAGAGCAGCCAATTCACCTTGAATCCAAGTTTTTGGACTGTGGGGTGAAACCCATATGGACAAAGGAAGACCATAGAAACTCCACCCAGATTGGGATTTGAACATGTTTTCACAAGACTTAGAGGTGAATGTTCATGGTTCTACACCACCATGCTGTCCTTTATTTATTTAAACCTTTATAACCGATATAACCTTTATAACAGACCAAGGGACGAAACAAGATTTACAATAATTGTAAGTTCCATGGAACGGTTTTCATTGACCCAATGGTAACCTGGCTTTTTATCTTAGTTGTTATTCCAAAAATACCAATTATAAGGGAAAGACTTGGCTGATAACTGCGCATAGTTTTAGCCTTTTTTGGACAAACCAGTGTTGAATCTGACTCCCAGCCCTACCATCCTGATCCTAGCAACTAACCACAGTCAGAAGCATGTGTGCAGAATAATTCCATGGTGTGTAGCAATTTTAATCACCCAGCCCAAAACCAAACTCCGGGAACAGTACACATAAGGTGTCTAACACAGTACCATTTGTAAAGCAAGGACCCTGCATTAAACATTTTGAGAAATGAGGACCTGCATGGTTCATAGCCTGCCAGCCCACTGTTTATCGCAGCCCTCAACCCATACCCAAGCAAAGGCAAATCAGGTGTTTGGATCATAACCCTGTCTCCCATTACCAACCCCAACTGGCTTGCCCCATCATTCCAATCATCAATCTATCGATCCAACCATCCATCCATCCAACCAACCATTGATCCAACAATCCATCTATCCATCCATCCACCGATTTATCAATCCATTCATCAATCATTCATCAATCCATTCATCCATCCATCCAACCATCCATCCATCCATCGATCGATCCAACCATCCACACATAGACCCTTACTCTGTATCCCATCACCCACCTCAAATGACTC
Organism: Xyliphius kryptos; assembly: GCA_025769995.1. Classification (NCBI taxonomy): domain Eukaryota; kingdom Metazoa; phylum Chordata; class Actinopteri; order Siluriformes; family Aspredinidae; genus Xyliphius; species Xyliphius kryptos. The sequence goes on along the minus strand of JAOUQT010050303.1, from coordinate 9,319 downwards.
AGCTCATCCATCCATCCATCCATCCATCCATCCATCCATCCATCCATCCATCCATCCATCTATCCATCCATCCATCCATCCATAGACTCTTACTCTGTATCCCATCACCCACCTCAAATGACTCTCCCATTACCAACCCCAACTGGCTTGCTCCATCGATCCAACCAACCATCCATCCATCCATCCATCCAACCAACCATTAATCCAACAATCAATCCATCGATCCATCCACCGATTTATAAATCCATTCATCAATCATTCATCAATCACCCATCCACCCATCCATCCATCCATGAAGATGGAATTTCACATTTTAATGACAAACATGATTCTATTTGTACAATACAAATTAATTTATACAATAATGCATTAAAACATTAAAATAAACACATCCAAAGGCATGTTTACCATTGACATCACCTATACTTTCAAATATACCTTTTAATCATTTGGAAATTGAATAAACTAATTATTGCACTAAACCAGACAACTATAGCCAGATGGAAAGTGTTAAATCGCATACTAAAAACTGTTTCTATACAACCTGACATTAACTAAATTGGGTAAAGTAAAAAAATAATGCAAATTCAAAGTTGTAAAGCCATAAAACAGACAGTGCTGCTGGTTTGAGTGGAAGTGAAATGTGGAGGTTTAAATAACAGCCTTTAATAGTCGCCTTTAGAATAGGATTTTAATGACTAAATTCCTCAAAAGTAAAATACAGCACAGTGCAGGCGGCCCCTCAGTCTTCTACATAATCAGACTTTTATACTACAGCCAAGGACACATTACACATACGCACATAACAACACGCACACATTGTACATCACCTTCAGTAGGACACTCACAGAACGCTGCATCATCAGCTTCAGGCTGTCCAAATGGAATGCTGCAATTTTGTACACAAACCACGCACATACACACAAACCAACCACACATACACAAAACAGTTATGTTGTCGGTTTAAAGCCCACAGACTGAATGTGTCCCTGAGTGAAACAAACATATTTTTTTTTGCTACTTGTCATCACTACCCAGCCACCCAGCGATGATGGGTAGTCTTCTGTGTCTTAGTTCTCTCAAGGTTTCTTGCTAAATGCTGTCACCTTGAGTTATTTTTTATATCTGGCCTGGGGTCTTTTTACATACAGTGTTGCAAATACATTAAGCAATGAATAAAATAACATTAATTAATTTTTTAAAAATAATATTATTTGAGGGGCAGCACAGTGGTTTAGTAGTCATTTGCCTCTCAGCGCTGGGGATTCCCGGTTTGAATCCCAATCTGGGTGGAGTTTGCATGCTCTCCCCGTGTGTGTGTGGGTTTCCTCCGGGTTCTCCAGTTTCCTCCCACATTCCAAAAACCTGAAGGTAAATTGAATGCTCCAAATAGCCCTGTATAGTGTGTGTATGAGTGTGTGGCTGTGTGTGTGTGTGTGTGTGTGCCCAGCGATGGATTGGCACCCTGTCCTGGGTGTATCTGCCCAGCGCCCGAGACATTCTCCCCTGGATGGGCACGGGGACCCCACCGTGACCCTCATAAAGGAATAAGCGAAAGATAATGAATGAATGAATTAATTTTATTTGTATTTAACTCTGTGTAATAATGAAAGCATGAATTCAAGAATACACAAAAATGGTCACTTTTTACACGCAAATGTAGAAGAATAAACCATGGAACACTTCACATTACTCCTTATGATTCACCAGTGCTAAATGGTGGAACGATTTTCCCAGCTCTGTCCATAACACTAAGCATTTTTAAAGAAACAACTCCAGGTTTGGGGTCTTTTCAAAAAAAAAAAAAAAAAAAAAAAAAAAAAAAAAACCCAGTAAATCTAGACATTGAAGCCGGATTGAATAATGATCAGGTTTGATAAAAGTACAGTTTAGTTTTTTTTTTTCCTTGAACTACTAACTAGTGCTGTTTTCTAATTTGTAAGTTGCTTTGGATAAAAGCATCTGCTAACTGAGGAGATGTAAATGTAAAAAGGGTTCTGTAAAATTGCTCTAAAACTATTTTCTACATTAAAAGGTGTAATATCAATTAAAGTTGTGATGGATTTTATTTCTGACTCAAAAAGAACAGTGACCTAATGACAGACCCCAATCATCCTAGTGTTAAATAAGGGTGTTAATATGAAAATGTATTATTCCATGGAAATACTCTTTTCAATATCAACCAGAATGCCACTAGCTGACCCAGAACATGTGTGCCCTCATGTGTACAGGACATGACAGGTAGGATTTTGCCCTTTAACAAAGTTAGCTTGCGCTCTTATGGAACCTGACTTTCTGCACTATGAGATTTATTCTGCCTTTGCTTCAAATAAAAAAAATTAAAAATTAAAAAAAAATTTTTTAAAAGTTAAGACATAAGCAATCACAAATGAGCCAAATCTCAATAAAAATCTGTATTTTCTTACATACTTAATAGCATGCTTCGAACTAATCAGATTGATCTTTATTTTCAGATTAGAGCCACACATGAATTCAAGGGCAAAGCATCTTTAAACTTCCATTTGCAAACCATTTGCAGTCCAGACCAGAGAAATGAGCACGCAATAACCTGAATGATCCAATCAACCAGAGCTATTACCAGTGCCCAGTTTTCTGCATAGTAACAAAAAAAGGGCTTTTATCAGATGATGGGTATGTATGTCCTGGAGGTTGTGGATCTTGCCAGAGGTTAAATGCAACTTTTATATGACAACAGGGCTGCTACAGCGAGTCACTCAGAGAGTATTACTAACAGCAATAACTGATTCGGCACTGTGACATTGATCACTGTGACAGCTGGAAAGCCGGATAGAATAAAAGATGCTGGAGGAAGAAAAGAAAAATGGCAGCGGGGCAATAATCTTTAAATACTCAGTGTACTTTTGGAACTGCTGAAGGTAGCATTAACCCAGTCAAAGCTATATTTATCCAGGCAACTTATATATCAACAATATATATATAAAAAAAACTATAAATCCATATAATTATGATCAAATTTTGTGCTACAGGAAAAAGCAGCCCTTTAGTGGTAGAGTGACTAAGACTGATAAGGCCTTTATATTAGGTATATATTCGGTAACTATATATTTATTATATAATAATGTTTCCAAATGCAAGAGACAGATAAATACTGTATGTTTTTTTTCATTAATTATATAAAGAACTGTATTGGGGCACACTTAAGCACTGATTTCTGGTGTTTCGTACAATCGTATTGCCAGAATTATATCAAATCAAGCACCTAGCCGTGCATTTTGAAGGACTACTTTCAACCTTTAGGGAACAATTTAAGAAAACAACCTTTTTTGGGGGGGATGACTGAGATCCAGTGCACAAAGCAAGTCTGCACTGAGCCTTGACCTCAACCTCATCAATCAGAAAGAGAATGAATAGGTGACACTTTACATAAATTTGGTATTCGAAATGCATTACTAACACATTTATAAAGCTTTATAAAGTATTCTTAATGTTTTATATAATTGTCAAAAGCCTTTGTTAATGTCTATATGTGTACATTACCACACACAAAGTGTTTTAAGAACATGGCTCAAGGATTTATAACACAAAGTAAAATAATGCATTACAAATAATATATTTTAACTATTTAGCACCGTATTATAGAGACCAGTGACATAAAGCCTTATTATGTTTGTGTGTCACACTCTCGGTGCCTCACTCTGAGAAGGGCGTCCTCTAAGGCTTAGGTCAGCAATAGGCACATCTGGCCCGTGAGTTTGTTTGAACAATAATAAACGATGATTTAAAAAAAAAAAAAAAAAAGATAAAATCAGACAAAATACATTTCTTTGCGTTTGGGCGTAGTATCCACTTGAAATAGATTTTGTACTAAAACTGCATTTTACGGTCCTAAACATGTGACAAAATATTGCGACAATAACGTCATACATGCGACTATTATTGATTTTGCGTGCAAAGAAAATGAATGCTACCGGAAACGTCCTGATTCTTATGTTAATTCAGACAATTTTCGCTCGTTTCCTTTTACAAACCAAATTGTTACAATGCATTGAGGGGCACAGGAGAAGGAAAACTTGGAACTTGGAATAGAATGCATTATGAATACAGGATTAATACACTTTTTTTACTGATTTATCTCTTTGTAATTCACAAATTACATTTTTTTTGTAATCTTGGCCTTGAAATCCAGGAGTTTAACTTTCAAAAGTCGAGAGCAAACCATTATTATCCCGATATTTTTTTTGCTGTTTTCTGCAACTGTTTTTAAACACCTCTTTTCCCAATTCATCTATTACATCATGTGCAGACACCACCGAGCAAAAGTTCATAGTACCCCCAAACACTTGATTGAGGAGAGGCATAAGTGCTGCTATGACAAAAATGGACATGCGTCATATGTTCTATACTCAGGAAAGTTTACTGGAGATGGAAAAACAACAAAATCTTAGGTCACCGTTTCTGGATTGTGCTTCTTTGCTGTGTGTTCTAACAGCTTAAACTCACCTGGGGACCTTTTATAGACAACTAACCGGATGAAAAATTCCTAAATACAAACACAGGTGAGGTAGAGAGATAAGCAAAAGGCTAAAAGCAGCTCCAAAGAACATTCACTGTCTATAACGAACATTATGTACGTATAAGGTAAATTATAAGTTATCATTCAGTTGCTTTATGTTCTAAATATGCAAAAAGCATCCACCTAGCTTTAAGATACAGCTTTAACCATGTTCAAATTAAATAACGTAATAAAAAGTTTAATCTAATGCAATTATCAAGAAAAAAAAAGGGGGAAATCAGTTTATTCATTATTTATATGTTTCGAATCGTATTATTCATTCATTATCTTCCACTTAATCATCTACTAGGGTCACGAGAGGTTCCCCATGCCCGTCACCCAGGACAGGGCGCAAACCTACCCACACAGCCAGCCACACAAACACACACGCACGCACACGATAATCTATGTTTTTGAACTGTGGGGCGAAACTGGAGGACCCTAACCCTAGAAAACCACGTGTACACAGGTAGAACTTGGAAACTCCACCCTGATTGGGATTCGAACCCGGAATCCACGATGCTGAAAGGCGAATGTGCTAACCACTAAGCCACCCTGCCAACACGTAATTGTAAAAAAAATGTGGCCAAAAATACAACAAATGAAAGAAAGAGATACACAGTAAACAAGGAGCTATCTCATTGTAAAAACAATATGTGAATTAAAAAGCCTGAAGATGCAGTAATTGATAAGAAAAAAAAACAACGGTCAACTAGAAAAACAAGGGTATCTTATAAAACTTTATGGATAAGGACAATCTACAACAGTTGTTTTATTATTCCAGAACTAAATTGTGCTGCCGTATGTTATCACGGACTAAGCAATTTGACAAAAGTAAATAAGGCATTAACATACTGTTTAAAATAAAAACATTAACTAATAAATCATTTTTTCTAGTTCTTTTGGTCATTACCCAAAGCTCATGACCATAGGTAAGGGTAGGAATGTAGACCGACTGGTAAATTGAAAGCTTCGCCTCGTGGCTTGGCTCCTTCCTCACCATGACAGACCGATACAAAGTTCGCATCACTGCTGACCCTGCGCCGATCCGCCTGTCAATCTCCAATTCATTTATTTAAAACTTCACTTACAAAATATGTGCTGCATTTTATTGCTTTCTTGTAACCTTAATGATTATAGAAACACTGAAACACTTTAGTACATGTTCCCTTCTAAATGTCCAGCTAATGATTTTTTAATGACGAGTTCAACAGCTCATAGGCCAGTGTCCATGCAAAACAGTTTAGAACAACCACTGAATAATCAGGTCATTTCATATCTACAGTTCACCTTTCAGCCTTCGGATTTTGAAAAAAAATTAGTTATATATAAAACCAATACAAATATATGGGGAAAAAAATTTATAATTTCACATTAAATATTTTTGTGCGCCCCAACCAAAAGTGAAACCCAGGATCCTCATGCCATGAGGTAAGAGTTCTATTAGACAATTACCCTGCGCTACTGTGCCACCCTACATAGTTAATAAAACATAACTCTATTGTTAATTAACCTAAATTAATTTGGTAATTAAAAACCTAATGAATATGTGCAATGCATAAACAACATGCTAGTGCAGGGGGAGAGCATTTAAAATTAGGTGGAGACGTAATTAAGTTGAAAATGAAGACGCCACTTTATTCTGGTAGGTACGATTGGGTGTCTGTGTCATTTGTTTGCAGAACAGAAAGAGTCTGGACCTTTTCATCATGATGATAATGTTAGCAGTACAAATTAGTAATCATTCAAGATTTAAAAAGTTCTCATTCCAAAATTACCTGATATTGATTTCATAATAACGGTTTTCACGTTTCATATAATTATTAATGGCAGAGATTATACCTTCCAGCAAAACATAAAGCTTTCTTCAGTACTTCATTAAAAATGCTTTTATAGACTTACAATGGGCTCGCAAGACCAGGGTTTTTTTCCGTTAGTCCTTCTAGACCCCTGTAGCCAATATACAATTTTATATAATAGTTTAAATTCTCCTCCCTTGTGACATGTATGGTTGGAACGATTTTTGAAGTGTTTTCTGTATAGGTTGGCGAAAGTGCTATTAACTGATTGCAACAGCATTAATCTATTATTTTAAATATATATATTTAAAGAAAAGTACTTTTGTTGAGTTTAAGATTTTGAATCACACTTAGACTAAATAGCTACAAATTATCTCTGTTATATAAAATGCTAAAGAAACCTTTAGAAACTGTAAGAGAGTAGACGACTGGAAATGCATGGATCTTTTTATAAGTTTAAATATATAAGGATTAAAACTGGATGACTACATCTATGTGTACTGCATCTGGTGTCATGCAATTAATATTATATAACAAATAGTTCCAATCTTTAAGTCTGATTGGCTGAGCTAAGGATATTAGCAGTTTGTCCAGCCGTGATATTACTGACAATAATGCACACCTCTGATTGCTTCATATTAATGTGGCAGGTTGTTTATAAAAATATTGGAAGCAAGGTTGATGTACGTAACTGGCCATCAACGTGAATCATCTTTGCATTATACTGCATCCTAACTCGACTAAATGAAGTTGCTGGAGCAATAAAAAGCAACAAAAGCAAAAAGGCTCCAAATAAAACTGTTTCACTTCACCAGCAAAGAAACATTTTCAAATCATGTACCATTAATGGAAATACAGATATTTAAACAATGTGTCAGAAGCGCTCGGCGCCCCTTACCTATTTTTGTGTTTCATTTTCAGTTAATTAACTTATTTGTGATCCCGGTTTTGTTAATTAACTGTTCCTTTTTGTTATTCGTTCCTTCTTGTCATATGACAGGGACTTTTGTTTTATATACTCTCGGTTTCTGTTCATCCCTGTCCTTGGTTGTTGATTGTTTTTGTGTTTCGCTGGTCAGTTCCCCGTTTTTTGTATTTCGTGTTTTTGGCTTCACGTAACAAACGCCATTTTCGTTAATCTGGCAACCTGGCTCTTCTCTGCTCAGTTCGGGCGAGCTCTCGTTCGGGTTCCGACGCGCAACCGTAACACAGCCAGCCATTTCCAGATGAGTACTTAGCCGGTTTCCTGTGACTCAGCGATCAATGTTCACATTAAATCTGGACTATATTACATTACATTGCAAAACTACAGTTATTTTAATTTAAATAAACAGACTTATTAATTGCACCGTGTTTGATTTATTATAGTGTCTTTATAAACATTTTATAAAAGCACTGAGGCACTTGAGGTTGGACATTATTGTACATAAAGTACAGGTAAGGTGTGTAATGGCACTCCACTAGCCGGCCCAATAACACCCCTTTCTCGAGATTTATTCACAATAATGAATGCCCTCTTGTGCCTTATTGCACGAATAGAATCATTTTCAAGTAAATGCTCTGAAAGTATTTGGCATCATTAAAGGTAATAAATAAAAAGGAAAAACTATAGACCTTCAAAGAACAAAAAAGTTTTGAATAGTTTATAATTGTCAAGCATGTAATTCATAGTTTAAATCAATAAAATAAACAAGTAATAATTCCTGTTTTTTTTATTTGTATCTTTCCGCTACGTTTTAAGGTTTAAACGAGACATCAACGAGACATCACTAGACATTTACAGTTTAGTGATGTATATTTCACTAAATTCTCAGTTCTGACTTGCAAATCTCTTTTTACTCACTAAGACGCTAAATTCTAAGTAATTTAGATGAATTCAAAGGGCAACTAGGGACACAAACCTGAATATATTAGCGTTAGAGCATTAATCCACATTAGAGTAATATTTAGATCAGAATTTAAAAAGTCGCAATTTATACGACTCTTGCCATTTACACAGTTATATAAACATCAAGAGAGAAGAAAGGAAAGAGGAAAAAAGTTGACATTTATTCAAAGACTTTAGGGAAAATGTGTTAAAACCAAATTACCACCACATTTTTTGTAATGCAGTTAAATATTGTATGCTTCACCACGAGAAAAAAACATTCATAAAAAAAATATCAATAATGCACATCAGTAAAAAAAAAAACATAGATAATAAAGTCACAGATGAAAAGAGCCTAATTGAAAAATCTTTCAATTAAATCTTCTTACATTATCACGAAGGAAAAAAATATGTAATTGTTATATTTCAGAAGTGGCACAGTGGATAGCACTCTGATCAAATAGTAAGATACTGGTTTCATGTTCAGGCAAAAGGGTTTCTGTCTATGGTATTAAACTGCCCCAGGTTTGAATGTGTGCATGAATGTGTTATTGTTTATGTGATGCATTAGTCTGGCCTCCTTTCCAGTGCTTTCTTCTGAATTTTGTAATCGATGACATAACAATTAACATGCATCGGTTTATAAAACGACCAGAAAAGCAAATTATAATGATGAATGCAGTGATATTCAAACATTTTTATTCAATATATTGAAAATTTGGGCGGCACGGTGGCTTAGTGGTTAGCATGTTTGCCCCCCTTCCCCAGTAGAAGATTAAGCAAAAGATATTAAATGAATAAATGTAGCAAATTTTGTAGGGCACTTTACACAAGTTCAGTGGAATTGACTTGGCACTTTGAAGCCACTTTCTTTAGTATTAACCGTAACTCACAAAACATTACTGAGTATACAATGTAATGCTTATTCTCAAACGGTTAATTCTGGTCCTTAAATCCAATTGGCTGAGCCATTTGTCCAGCCGTGACATTACTGAAAATAATGCACATCTCTGAATGCTTCACATTTGTACACTGCTCAAAAAAATAGCGGGAACACTTAAACAACACAATGTAACTCCAAGTCAACCACACTTCTGTGAAACCAACCTGTCCAGTTAG
>JAOUQT010050286.1:0-10825 GCA_025769995.1 Xyliphius kryptos | reverse complement strand
GGGCAGATACACCCCAATTTAACTGGAATCCATGTTTTTGGACTGTGGGAGGAAACCGGAGAACCCAGAGAAAACCTGCGCGGACACGGAGAGGTCATGGAAGCTCCACACACATCCGGATTCGAATCGGAAATCCCCAGCACTTGGAGGCCAACATGCTAACCACTAGCAGACCAATAGTATTAGCATGGTGCTGCTATCATGTTGTTAATAATTAAAATTTTTTGATTAATTCATACTGACAGAGCAAGGAAGCCAGACACGTTTTGTTGCACGTTACTGCCACCTTCTGTGTGGAGTTTGCATGTGTTTCTAATGTCGCCATGGCTAAAATCCTTCGCAAATGTGTTTTGTCTGTTATTTTGGGCAAGGCACCCCACCCCAATTGCTTCCCAGGTGCCATGTACAAGGCTGCCCACCGCTCCGGAAACGTGTGCTCACTTCTCAACATTGTGTATATATGTGTGTTCATCTCAGATGGGTTATATGTGAAGTATTAATTCCTCTGTGTGCAAACACATCACTTAAAGGGCCGGTGACCTGCCTGTTAGATCATAAGTGGCGGGATAGGCTTCAGGATAAGTAAACTAAAAGATTGAATGTCTGAAATGTCTGTATTATTCTACACTGATGTGTTACACTTAAGTGACTTATATTAACAAAGATGGTCATGTGATCTGTAAGCTTATTATATTGATTCATTTGTCTTCCGCTTATTCTGAGGGTCGCGGGGGGTTCCCCATGCCCATCCAGGGGAGAATGTCTCGGGCACTGGGCAGATACACCCAGGACAGGGTGCCAATCCACCACTGGGAACACTCGCTCACACATCCACACACACTACATGGGGCAATTTAGAGCAGTCAATTTACCTTGAATCCATGTTTTTAGATTTTGGAAAACAGGAAAACCCGGAGGAAACCCACGCAGACACGGGGAAAACATGAAAACTCCTCCAGATTGGGATTCAAAACGGATATTCCCAGTGCTGAGGCAAATGTGCTAACCACTAAGCCACCATGCTGCCCCGACTATTACATTTATATATTATATATTTATTTAATGTATATTAAAGCAATAAGGTACAAGAGGGTGTGCATTATTGTAAATAAACCACGGGTGTTATTAGTGACGACACGCATTAGAAGTACAGTTACACCTCTTCCCGTGGTTTATTTACAATAATGCACACCCTCGAGGTTTGATTCATAAATGCAATCACTAAAAGCAAAATCGTTATTTTTTTTTAAAGGTAAATGATTTCCTGTTCTTTAACAATCAAATACTGCCATCTAGTGGCCAAATTACAGAACACAGCTTGAAAAGTTTGGGAGAACAATTTTATATGGCACATTTATATGAATGTGAAGCGGGCGGAGATGTGGGTTATTGTCAATAATGTCACGGCTAGACAAACAGCTTAGCCAATCAGATTTAAGGACTGGATTTACCTGTTTTTTATTATTCATTTATTCATTGTCTTCTGCTCAAACTTCTATGGGGCTAATCTCAGGCACTGGGTAGATACACCCAGGATAGGGCGCCAACCTATCGCTGGGAACACTCACTTACACAGCCTATAGGGGCAATTTGAAGCATTCAATTTTCCTTGAATCCATGTTATTGGACACGAAACCCACATGGACACGGGGAGAAGATGGAAACTCCAGCCTATTTGGGATTCAAACCGGGAATGAATATCATTCAATATTTACATTTGGTCATTTAGCAAACACTTTTATCTAAAGCAACTCACAAATATCCCAATTTGATTGGGGTCAGAACACAGGGTTACATACAGAATCCCTGGAGGATTGCTCAAGAACCCACATTGGTAACTTTAGTGGATCTGGGATTTGAACCCTCAACCTTCAGATTGATGGTCCAACGCCAAACCCGCTGAGCTACCACTCCCAATAATGATTATCGATTATTAAAATGATCTGCTGTCATTTCTCTTTTTTTTTCTTTCTTTGTCTGTTAGAAGAATAAAGGGATTCTTCTTGGTGTGGTTGGAACAGATGTTCCTGTATCTGAGCTCCTGAAGGCCATCCCAAAATACAAGGTACGGGCAAAATAATGTCTAAACTCAAACTTATCAAACTAATAAAGAATGATCATATAGATGGACTTTGCAGTTCTACAATTACATTCTGTAGTCCATCTGTCTCTCTACATACAGTATTAACTCGCTTTAACATGTTCACTGATGATCAGGAGATCACCATCACAGAGCAGGTAATTTTAGGGTGGTGGATTCTCAGTACTACAGTGATGCTGACATGGTGGTGGTGTGACAGAGAACAGAACGCCAATTACAACATACAGGGGTCTGATACTCTCGCACCATCATCCACCACCTTAGTAATCAACCTGGTCTGCTCTGTGGGCGTTTATTGAGGGAAATAAGTATTTGATCCCCTCAAAACCATGACTTAATGTTGACTCCTTCAGACCACTAACACACCCTAATCCCAATGAAGTCATGACCTGCATGAGAGACACCTGTCCCAAATTGTCACCTGTATACAAGACCACCTGCCAACAGACTCGGTGACACTCCAACATCTCCACCATGGGCAGGACTAAAGAGCTGTCTAAAGATGTCAGGGAGACCTACACAAGGTTGGAATGGGCTACAAAGCCATACATAAGAAGCTGGATGAGAAGGTGACAACTGTTGGTGCCATTATTCAGAAGTGGAAGAAGTCCATCATCTCTGTCAATCAACTTCGGCCTGGAGCTCCATGCGAGAGATCAGCTCGTGGAGTCTCAGTGATCATGAGAAAGATTAAAAAATCAGCCAAGAGCTACATGGGAGGAGCTGTTTAATGATCTCAAGGTAGCTTGGACCACAGACTAAAAAACCATCGATAATACACTGAGACGTGATGCTTAAAAATCCACAAGGTTCCTCTGCTCAAAAAGGCTCACGTCCAGGCCCGCCAATCAAGTTTCCCAATGAACATATTAATGATTTCGAGAGACTGGGAGAAGGTCCTGTGGTCAGATGAGACCCAAATTGAGCTCTTTGGCCTCAACTTAACTCAGTGTTCAATCTTCATGTAGCGCAACAAGTCATTCTTTGAAGATCCTCAGGGTGTGACCAGTATGTGAGTGTGTACACCTGAGACCCAGTAACACTTACGGGTCACATGACATTTTGGAGGGAAAATGCCAAGCAGTGCTTAATTTGGACATTCAGGGGTGTGGTCTCTTTTGTTGACGGTGGTTTAGACATTAATGGCTATATATTGAGTTATTTTGAGAATAAATGTACACTGTTATATAAGTGGATTAGTGGTTAGCATGTCCGCCTCTCAGCGCTGGGGATTCAGGGTTCTAATCCCAATCTGGGTGGAGTTTCCATGTTTCCTCCGGGTTCTCCGGTTTCCTTCCAAAGTCCAAAAACATGGATTCCAGGTGAATTGAATGCTCTAAATTGCCCCGTATAGTGTGTGAGTGTGGATGTGAGAGTGAGTGTGTACCCAGTAATGGATTGGCACCCTGTTCTGGGTATATCTGCCCAGCGCCCACTGGATGAGCATGGGGAACCCCACCGCGACCCTAGTAGAGGAATAAGCGGAAGGTAATGGATGGATGGATGGACGGATGGATGTTCTACAAGCTGCACACAAAATTTGGAATACATTTTCATTGTGTAAATGTGTAATTTTGAGTTGTCCCATGAAAAGATATACTTGAATATCTGCAGAAATGTGAGGGGTGTACTTTTGTGATGCACTGTATATAAATATAAATTGAGGGAGTGTTGGACAGACGATGTCATTTTGTGCGTCTGCTTATCTTGTGAGATAAGCACTATTGGGAGGGAATCATTTGGGGAGCAGAGAAGAAGGAGAGACAGGATATTGCACATAGCTGAACGTTTGATATACAGATCATTGAAATGGACAGAAATAGAAAGCAATACAACTTCCATACATCACATAGTCGCCTTTGGAATGAGACGATACTAATATGTTTGTGTGTGTCTGTCTGTGTGTGTGTGTCTGTGTGTGTGCTTTACAGCTGGGCATTCATGGCTATGCATTTGCTATCACAAACAACGGCTACGTCCTGACCCACCCGGACCTGCGGCCTCTGGTAATCAGAAACCGTTTCAGATATACTGTATGCTATAATTTCATATAAAGCAAAGCACACACACCTGGATCTGAAGGACAATAACGCACAGTATGAAGGTGATTGTTAAAGAGTCACTTAAAAACAATAAAGAATAATAAATGCAGCACTGCATCCAATTAGAACACATATAATAGAAGAAGAAGATGGAAGGTTTTAGAATTTGGAGGAATTAGCTGGAGGTTCTAACAGCAGTGCCCAGCATGTCAACTAATATTCCATCCATCCATTATCTTCCGCTTATTCCTCTACTAGGGCCGCGGTGGGTTCCTCATGTCCATCCAGGGGAGAACATCTCAGGTGCTGGGCAGATACACCCAGGACAGGGCGCCAATTCATCGCTCAATTTAGAGCATTAAATTGACCTGAAATCCATGTTTTTGGAATGTGGGAGGTAACCGGAGAACCCAGAGAAAACCCAAACGGACACGGGGAGGATATGGAAACTCCCAGATCGGGATTTGAACCGGGACTCCCCAGCACTGAGAGGCGTTAATGTGCTAACCACTAAGCCAGCATGCCGCCCGTCTCCTAATATTAAAAGTGTTTAATAGGGGGCTGGATAGAATTCATTTAATCATCCATTTATTATCTTCCGCTTATTCCTCTACTTGGGTTGCGGTGGGGTTCCTCATGCCCATCCAGGGGAGAACATCTCAGGTGCTGGGCAGATACACCCAGGACAGGGCACCAATCCATCGCTAGGCACACACTTACTCACAAACACACACACTATATGGGGCAATTTAAAACATTCAATTTACCTTGAGTCCATGTTTTTGGGATGTGGGAGGAAACCGGAGAACTCGAAGGAAACCCATACAGATACCGGGAGAACATCCAGAAACGCCACCCAGATCGGGATTCGAACCGAGACTCCCCAACGCTGAGAGGCGAACATGCTAACCACTAAGCCACTGTGCCATCCCTGAATAGAATGAATTTATTGAATTACTTATTTAATTTAATTTAATTTAATTACCGGGCAGCGGAGTGGCATAGTGGTTGGCACATCCTCCTCTCAGGTTCTAATCCCAATCTGGATGGTGTTATCATGTTCTCATGGGATTCGTCCAGGTTTCTTGTTTTTTCCTGAAGTCCAAAACATGGATTCAAGGTGAATTGGCTGCTCTAAATGAACCCCCCACCGACACCTTTACCCCGGCAGAGGACTAAGATTTAAAAAAAAAAAAAAGGGCTCACGGACAAACGACCACCTCTAACTCCACCCTCCAGCGCTGAGTCCGTTTAAGAAAACATAGGTTTATTTTGGGCCGAGCAGACACTGGTCTTTCTATGTGGATTTTGCATGTTCTCTCACAGTCCAAAAATGCTAACAGTAGATGATTTTTTGAAGGCGGGTCTGCCCTGTGATAGGCGAGTGACCAGCACTTCTGAACTAGGTCCATGTGCATTTAAATCGCAGATGCATGTTCTCCATCAGGTCCCGTAAAGACTAAACATCTTTTACTTGGAGAGTTCAAATAGTTTTATTTCAAATCTCTAAATGAAAAATCTGTCATTTTGCTTTTTTTTTTCTTGACCGTCAGTGCTATTTTAAAGTGAGAACGAGGGTTCTGTTCCTTTGTGGTGTTTGAAGACACATTAATGATCAGATGTTGAGGCTGTGTGGTATTTTGGAGACAGATGGAACAGGGGACGATTTATTCCTCTGTAATTATCAGACTGAATAAATCCTCTTAAAGCAGTGAACCTCAACAAACTGCATGTTGTCAGAGTGAAGCAAAAGTACAAGTTGGAGTCACGGTGGACTACACAAACATGGGGACAGTCCTCGGAATTACTGAGTCCCATTATCACAGGGAATTGGGACAAAAGCTTAGAAGTCGGGGGTGGGATGGGGTGTAGAATAATACAGATGTTGAAAATCTACTAGGCTAATCCCCATCAGGGGAGAACGTTTTGAGCGCTGTATAAAGGCAATTAAGATGGGGCAATTTAGAGCAGCCAATTCACAGCACAGGGAGGCAAATGTACTAACCACTGTGCCACTCTCTAGTTCATCCTAATGCTGTCATGATGGGACAGAACCAGAACCTCCTCCATTGGATCCATTCATCGCATGCCCATCCAGGGGAGAACATTTCAACTGCTTGGCAGATACATCCTGGACAGTGCTAATCACTATGCCCCTGTGCCACCCTCTAGTTCCTGCCAGTGCTGTCTTGATGGGACAGAACCGGAACTTCCTCAAACTGTTTTTACAAATTTACTACATGGCTGTATCAGTCCATCCATCCCGTGCCCATCACAGGGAAGAACATATCACCTGCTTGGCAGATACATCCTGCTGGACAGGGTGCCAATCCATCATTGGGCACACAACACACACACATTGGGGCAATTTTGCGCAACCAATTCACCTTGAATCCATGTTTTTGGATTGTGGGAGGAAACCCACATGAGCACGGGTGGAAAATGGAAACCTCACCCTGATTGGGATTCAAACCTAGATCCGCAGCGCTGAGAAGCCAACGTGCTAATCACTACCCACCATGCCCTCTAGTTCCTCCCAATGCTGGCAGGTCCTTTCCCAAACTGTAGGGGCAATTTAAAGCAGCTAATTACCCTAAATCTATGGTTTTGGACTGCAGGAGTACACTGGAGAACCTGGAGGAAACCCACACAGACACTGGGAGGACATGGAAACCTTAGCCAGATCGGGATTCGAACCTGGATCTTTAGCGCTGAAAGGCGAACATGCTAATCACTTAGCATGGTTGAAACGTCAAGAAAATCAGAGGTTTCCTCGCAGAGCACGAGGATGTTAAGAAACGTGGACATGATGAATTTACTCTGGCCGTCTATCCTTCCCCTGCAGTAGTCAGAACATCCACTAGAGGGCTCTCTCTCTCTACCTCTCAAACGAATCATCAGCGTTTAAGTTCACCAACACAATGGCACATTTTTTGTTGTAACATCACAAAGCCATTCAGCTCATTTTCATTACATCACACAGTCGTACATTAGAGTTTGGATCTGCATGGTTTCTCTGACGTTCTGAGGGAAAATCAAGACCACACTGTGCCCCCTCCACAGGACCTAACCTTCTGTACATCCTTACACCCAGCTGCTGTTTGCTTCATAAAAAAAACGTTTAAAACTTAATGTTCAAATGAGTTCAGCTCATATATTTAACATAATGCTTCATAATGGACCACGGTGCGAACTTCAGCCGCTGATCTGGCTTTTGGTTTTAACCAGGAGAACTTTCCACTGTAGGGTGTCATAACCTCTGTATCTCACTCTGCTTTTTATAAAACAACGCAAAAAGAATAGAACATACTAAGTTGTGATGTGTGTTTCTGCGTTTTTAGTATGAGGAGGGGAAGAAAAGGAAAAAGCCGAATTACAGCAGCGTGGATCTGTCTGAGGTCGAATGGGAGGACAAGGAGGATGTGGTTGGTTGTTCTCTTTTCTCATTTTCCTTTATTCTCATTTATAGACTCCGAGCTTCTACTGCTGGGTTTCAGAAGAAACAAAATCCAGTTTAAATGCCAATAAACCTTTAAAGTCAATATTTAGTTAAATGATTGATGTCTTTAGTAGGAAACAGTGTAAACTGTGGGGTTTTGGAACAGACATCTGGAGTTTACTGTAAAATATCAGGTACCTGAATCAAGTTCTTTAAATCGTATGTTAGAATTATATTCTAACTGTAGAGTTTGTTCATATATGGAAAAATAGAAATTGTAAGAAAATTTAAATAATGGAAATAAATTAATGAAGGTTGAGAATGTAAATAAAAAAAATAAAATAAAATAAAAAAAATAAAACAAAATCTCTCTCTAGGTATATACGTGTGTGTGTGTATAAATTGTATAAATTTTATAGTATATATAATTGTAAGTTTAATTTTTTTGGAAAACAGAGTTCATTTTTTTGAATCATAACTTTATGAAAGTTTACAGAAAATATAAAAAATATTCATAATATAATTAAATGCACTTTGCTACGCAGACATTAAATTAACGTGTATATATATATATATATGATGCAACAAAATGATGAACTATGATGAACAAAAATAAAAAACAATGCCATTTATTTTTCAAAGTAAATGTCTTTGTTGTGTGTGTATGTATGTATGTATATATATACATACATACATACATACATACATACATACATACATACATACATGTATACATGTTTGTGTATATGTGTGTATATATATTTAAATATACACACACTATGATGCAAAAAAAAAAATACAAATAAATGCCATTTTTTCTAAGTAAATGCCTTTGTTGTGTGTTTGTGTGTGTGGTGTGTGCGCGCATGTGTGTGCCTGGGGTGGTTTTAGCTCCGTAATGCCATGGTGAACAGAAAGACTGGAACGTTCTCTATGGAGGTGAAGAAGGCTGTTGATAAAGGGGTAACTCAACATTTACTCAGCTTTACACTGAACACTTTTAACCAAAGACATAAAATCCCTTACAAATAAAAATCACATTTTACACAGAATGATCTGATTATAAAAAAAGTGTAGAGCACTTTATTCGTAAACAATTTTTTTTTTTTTTACAGAACGGATTGTATTTATTTAAGGTTCTAATAAAACGTTAAAATAAAGACCTAGCTCTGTGTTTTCGTAAAGTGAATTTGTATTGTATATTAGAACATGAGCGGTGTGTGTGTTGTGTTGTGTTTTCAGAGACGAGTGCTGGTTTTGCATAATGATTATTACTACACAGACATCAAGGGGACTCCATTCAGGTACCAGACTTTTTGAAGGCGGATCTGTGACGTTCATCTTCATTCATTATGGAGCTGTGTGTTACAAATCTGTTCTTTTTATTAATGATCAAATTTAATAAAAAAATTTAATACATTTAAACGATTTTTTTTACTTTTATTTAAATAAATAAAAACATATAATATAATTTACATTGAAACATTTTATTTGATTTCAAACGAAAGTAAAATGATAACTTCATTTAAAAAACAATAACTAATCCATTTTTTTTTTTTTTTTTTTTTTTGGTATACATTTTTATAATTGAAATTCTTTTATCAGATCGAGTTTGATGTTCAGGTTTGAATGGCTAATTAATCCTAAATGCTAACACGTGTATTTATTTTGCATGGCAATCCAGATGTTCTGAATTTTTGAATGTGAGACAGAATGTTCTGACAGGATGTTACGTATGAGAACCTCGGCTGGCTGGTGAACTCGGGGTTGTGTTCTTTTTTGTTTTTACCCCCTGAGTGTTTTTGATTTGGTTCTTTGTTGGGAAGACCCAGGACAGGGCGCCAATCCATCGCTGGACACACACTCACTCACTCAGCCAATTCACCTTGAATCCATAATTTTGGGGACCTACAGGCTGTTAGCCGTTCCTTAACCACCAACCACAAGATGGGGTGATAGCTCAGTGGTGTTGGACTGTCAATCTAAAGGTTGTAGGTGCAAATCCCAAGTCCACTGAAGTTATCCCTGAAGTGTGTAAGACCCTTAAACCTAATTGCACCCAGAACCCAGTGTTCTGACCCCAACCATCAAGTTAGGATACTTGTAAGTCGGATATGACCAAATGTACATCTAAGTCCACCACACCCCCTATTTTAGTGCTGTATGTCATTGTTTTACATCCTTGGTGTCTCCACTAGTTGAATAAAGATGACCAACCTGCACATCCTCCTTCAGCTGAAGGTTCCACTGATGTGCCACCTGTGCCAGTTTCTAAATAATGTGTTCTTTCTCTGTAGCTTAGGCGTGGCTTTATCAAGAGGACATGGGAAATACTTCTTCAGGGGGAGTGTCCGTGTGGATGAAGGTAACATCCCCTGTTTATTAAAGCTGGAATAAAACAATTTCTTGTGCTTTTGGAAGCTTGGATTTTCCTCGCTACCACATTTCCCCCCCTGCTGCAGAACCATGCATGTTAATATTCATTTGCACATTCCTAAACACTGCTACCATTTAGAGCCGCACGTTCATGACTCGGCATTTCCTGTGATGCTTCGTCCTGTCGGCTCTGATAGAAATAGGCATTTTTCATCAGGTCTGAAAAACTAATGCATTATGAATGAACGGAGGGAAGCCGGGCGTCGGGTGGCTCCAGGGGTCGCCCGTCAATTCGCCTGTTGATGCCGGTTATTAGTGAGGGAGGGAGGGAGGAAGGAAAACACAGAGTGTGTATTTACGTTGTCCTCAGGTCCTTTCATCCGCCGGATCAGAATTGTAATTATGTGGACTTTATGCTAATTGCGTTCATGCAGTTCAGTTTAGGCGAGATTTTTGTCGTCGATTTCCAAACACCACGTTCTGCGGGTTCTTTTGGAGGAGAACGTGATGCTTAAAAGATAAAGATGAGATAGTAAATAATAATAAGGAAAATAATAATACAATACATTGAATAAATATTTAAATACTACATCTTAGATCTCAAGGAATAAAATATTTCAGTTGAAAATCTTTATTTAGTAGAAAGTGGAATGCATTGAGAACAAAATAATATCAAAATGATCAAAATGTAAATCAAAATGATTCTCCCAGGGAGGTCTGGATTTGGAATCCGACTCAAAATCAAATGAGGCTCAGTAGTGTGTGTCCTCCACGTGCCTGTATAATCTCACTATAACGCCTGGGCATGCTCCTGATGAGGCGGCGGATGTTCTCTCCTACAGCCCCCTCCATGTCTCCTGGTGTACT
>JAOUQT010050278.1:0-10825 GCA_025769995.1 Xyliphius kryptos | reverse complement strand
CTCTATGGTGAGAGAACTGACCAAATGCAAAAGTGACCCAAACATCAGGCAGAAAGGATGAGAACAGAGAAAAAGGGGTGTGGTCACCACCTGCAGAAGCACTCCTTTATAGGGGGGTCTTAATAACGGTATGAAACGGCGAGGATGACTAACTGGGAAGGTGAATCTTTCAGTGCTGGTTCGTTAGATTCAGAAGAGATTTTTCAAATAGATAAAGAGGAGGAATCTGCAGTGACTGTGGGGGAGACTGTCTTTAATAACTACATTTAGCTGTTTAGATTCGAGTCAGAGCCAGAAGTGTCTACCTGTTGTCTGTTCCATTTGCCCAACAGCAAGTGAAATTGATTCACAATCAGTGTTGCACACTTACTGGACAGCTTGATTTCACACTAGTGTGAGTTACATTGTAGTTTCAAGTGTGAGTTCCATGTATATTGTAATAGAACCCATAACCTTTGTCTTATTAAAAGTTTACTAATCAAAATCCACCTCAGTAATGATGACTTTATAAGATCTTCCCCCTGTCCCTCCAGCGCGCTGTATGTGGTGGATCTGAAGAAGTTCAGGAAGATCGCTGCAGGTGACCGACTGCGTGGACAATACCAGGGACTGAGTCAGGACCCCAATAGTTTATCCAACCTGGATCAGGTGGGTGTCGGTGGACAGTTCACAGAACCTCATGTAGAAGTGATGAATCTGGTTAAAAAAAAAAAAAAACGCACACACACTTGTCACATAATGTGCTAAACAAATATGCCCTCAACTCGATATGTGTACATTTTAAAGGAATTTCTACATTTTGTGATCCTATAGTCATCGTTATGCTAATATTTTAGCTAATGATGCCGACCTTATTTTCCCATAATGTGAGCGATTAGCTAATTTCTACCCACGGTCATCATATATGTTCTACTTCATAATTTAAATTACAACCTCACTTAGTTTTTTTTGTTTCCATCTCAGGATCTGCCGAACAACATGATCCATCAGGTTCCTATCAAATCTCTGCCGCAGGAGTGGCTGTGGTGCGAGACCTGGTGTGATGATGCCTCCAAATCCAAGGCCAAGACCATCGATCTGGTATCGTCTCCTATTATGCTGAACAATACGAGGGTGTGGTAGCTCAGTGGTTTGGGTGTTGGGCTAGCAAACAAAAGGTTGTGGGTTTAAATCCCAGGACCACTGAAATTTCCAATGTGGGTCCTTGAGCAAGACCCTTAACCCTCATCCAGGGATTCTGTATCAACCCCTGTGTTCTGACCCCAAATACTAAGAGCGATACTTGTAAGTCGCTTTGGATAAAAGCGTCCTCTAAATGACCAAATGTTATAATACCGGTCAAAAAGAGACGTTCTCGCTCCATTATACATTTCTTCCACTTACCAGGGGCCCCATACTGAAACACGGGCCCTGATTAAATTGGGAACTTCCACTCATCTCACAAACTTCAAATTTGGCAGAGATGTATAGAATAACCTCTACACTCAGAGATATCAAAAATTCCAAAAAATTCCCACGGGGGGCCCACCGGGGACCCGATTCAAAATTTGGGCCCTACTTTAATTGGGCACTTCCACACATCCCACAAACTTCAAATTACGCAGGTATGTCCAGGATTGTTTTAACATTCATTGAGATATCAAAATTCCAAAAAATTCCCCACCAGAGGACCCAATCCAAAATAGAGGTCCTGCTTTAATTGGACATTTCCACTCACATCACATACTTCAAATTTGGCAGAGATGTACAGGACGACCTCTACACTCATAGAGATATCAAAAAATCCCACTGGGCCCACCAGGGGACCCAATCCAAAATGTGCATTGCAATGACTATTAACAAGTCTCAGGGTCAGTCTCTCAAGTGAGTCACCGTAGCAACACACGGGTAGTCGGCTAGTGAAAAATAAGAAACTGACTTAACTCCAAAATGTTGTATAAAGGCTCAAGGCGATTTGGGAATGTCATACGAGCTCCTGTAGGTGTGATGTGTGTGTGTGTGTGTGTACCTATTGTGTATTATCTGTTAACACTATACACAGCCTGTTTTTCCAGCTTTGTTTCAATATATTATGTAAGAATTACGATCCAATAACACACACTGAACCAGTATTACCACGGTTACAGAAACTGGGTCAACTGTGCAAGCTTGCATTTGCTGCGCCGCGGTGGAGAACCTGATAACGACAGGAAAGTTGAAAGGCAATTGTTGCTGAATGAGTGATGGCTTTAGAGTTTATATATTTAAAATACATAATTATATATTATTATAGAGTGAGGTTAAAAATCCACCTATAGCATTCTTGTTGCCATGGATTCATTTACAGATTATTCATTCATTTATTACCTTCCGCTTAATCCTCAACAAGGGTCTTGGGGGGGTTACCCATGCCCACCCAGGGGAGAACGTCTCAGGCGCAGGGCAAGTACACCTAGGACAGGGCTCCAATCCATCGCTGGGCATACACTCAATTTAGAGCATTCAATTTAATTGAATCCATGTTTTTGGACTGTGGGAGGAAACCTAAGAACCCGAAGGACACCCACGCGGACACGGAGAGGACACGGAAACTTGGGATTCGAACCGGGAATCCCCAGCGCTGAGAGGAGAACGTGCTAACCACTAAGCCACCATGCAATATATGTCATCACTGAAATTGCCACTTTACTTTTGTTGTATTTTATTCGTAATTCTAAATATTCTGCTTTATGAAGCTTCATAACTGCCACTTTATTATTTATTCTTTATTTATATTTATATATATATATTTTTTTTTGGCCCATTACGGAACTCGAACAACTGTAACATCTGCAATTTCCTCACGGGGATCAATAAAGTGTTTTGATCTGAAAGAATTTAAAATTGGGAATCATTTCTTCAGTACTTTCTCTCTTTTTTAAACAGAGTTTCCCAGGGTTTTGCAAACCGGGATACGCGCAGAAGAGTGAAAACTGCGCTCACCTCTGCACACAAATCTTTCGAAATAGGTCAGCAGTGCCATGCAGCCTCCGCGCGCAGGAGATCCGACTCCCAACTACAGAACCCAGGCTGGATGGAACCGCCGGAGAGGCAGGACGCGCGGTTTTGCGCACGGTGCTGCTCGTTGCGCACGGTGCTTCTGCAGATATCCCGAATCCCGGCGGCATTCCGATGTTCCTCTGTTTGAAAACTTATTTTTTAGGGATTTAGAGAGAAAAAAACGGTCCAACTTCCCATCAACGTGTCAAACTTTTTGTGAGTTTTGGCGTTGCGCACTTTCGGCTGCGGCGTCCGTCCATAACAGCATGAAACGAGAGTGACGCACTTCTTTATTCTGTCAGCGCGAGATCCCACTAACGCCACCCTGCCCGCTGCCCTGATTTATTTTAACCCCTCGTGCGGGGTACGCGTCGGATCGGCGCGCGAATGTGGGGGCAGGACACCTCTGAACTCACCCTTGCATCAGTGGAAAGACGCAGGCAGCCGTGATTTATTACTCCCCCCCCCCCAACCCCCCCCCATAAATCAACGCTAATTGTGGATGTTAGTCAGCTCTGAGCGACTTGCAGCAAATCCTCCCCGTCTTTTTATTTCATTAAGTTTATTTAAAGACCGCCTGCATTCTTTTGATTGGTTGTACAACATCCAAAGTCCCATCTACAGCGGTGTCCTCCCGGGGGATTATTAATGATGTAAACTTCTTGAGGGCAGTAGGTACATATGTTTCCCAAGCAGTATATCAAAGTACCTTAGAGAGTTCCGTCCCAATAACAACCTTAAAACTCTTAGTGCTTTTAGTTTCTTTTAGAAGTTCTTCAGTTTGCAGACTTTAAATGCGTTTAGGGTTCATCAGATCACTTAAAGACGTTCCAAACTGCATTGAACAGTCTGCCGAAGACTGTGAATTCTTTTGATTGGTTGTACACCAACCAAAGTCCCATCTACAGCTGGGGATTATTATTGATGTACAGTATAAGGGCGTGGTAGCTCAGTGTTTAGGGCTTTTAATCTGAACATTGGGGGTTCAAACTTCCAGATCTGTGTTCTGGCCTCAACCATGTTGGAATATTTATAAATCACATAGGATGAAACCATCAGCTAAAATGGCCAAAATGTATACTTTTGGAGAACAGTAGGTAAACGTGTTCCCAAGCTGTATATAAAAATACCTTAAAGTGCTCTGCCCCTGTGGCCACCTTAAAATGCCAACATCCCTCCAGAACTTTTAGTGTCTGCCCAGCGCCTGAAACATTCTCCCTTGGATGGGTATTGAGAACCCCACCGCGCTCCTAGTACAGGATTAAGCGGAAGGTCTTCAGTTTGCAATCTTTAAATGCTTCGAAGATTCATCAGAACACCTAACGAGGTCCCAAACTGCCAAACCCTAAAAAGATGCCATGGTTTTACAGCGTATTCTACTTTTTTAAGTAAAGACTGATTAATAATATTACATAGAGGTGAAAATACACTGAATACTTTATGCAAAAGAAAGAAAGAAATTACATTTCCGTGCTGTCACAGATACATTGGACCCTTTGATGTACCTTAATTTTCTGTTTGTGTAAATATATGTACCTAGAGTACTTAAAGTACTTAGATACTAGATGTCCAATAATGAACCCAATGGGGACAGACTCTGTAGTTTGTACCTTGTAGAACAGAATATATATCTTTGTGATATAGGGTTTAATCATCTGTATAAAAGGATGTTTTTTTTTTCCACGAGTTTTCCTGTATTTACAAGAAATACAGTAAATATGAGAAAAACAAGTACATTACTGTACAGTTACACAATGACTGTCATCAGCGAGAAGAATTTTCTGTTCGAGTAAGTATTCTATATGTACCTTAAACTCATATACACATCAGCATAAATCATTCATACTATATATATATATATATATATATATACATTTCAGAACAAAGGAAAAGTTGACATTAAAGCCTTAAGTGTACCTCTCTTTTAACTTGGATTTTTATGATAATAATCTAATAGATAGATACAATACTTTATTTATACCGTGGCATAGAAAAACCCCAGTAGTATTCCAACAATTAAATAACACAAATACAAATAGTGTAAGAATAGTACA
The DNA here is from genome assembly GCA_025769995.1 of Xyliphius kryptos. Lineage (NCBI taxonomy): Eukaryota > Metazoa > Chordata > Actinopteri > Siluriformes > Aspredinidae > Xyliphius > Xyliphius kryptos. The sequence goes on along the minus strand of JAOUQT010050278.1, from coordinate 5,753 downwards.
GTTAGGCAGTGCAGTGATTTAAGCATTAGAATAAATAATGTATAGTGTGCAAATTATTCCTGTGTATACATTTATATATATATATATTTGTTCTTCTAGTTGCCCCACCTGATGGCTGATGGCAATATATTATTATTACTGTTTAGAAACTTTCAGCAGTGATGAGTAGTTTATAAGGCTCCGATAGCACTGATTGGGGTATTTTGTATGTTCACCTTACTGATCAAACATTTTTAAAAGCATACAACGAGAATAAATCTGCTTTTAAAAGCCGTCAGATAAAAAAAAATGCCCGAAATGAAACAAATAAAAAAACAACATTGTTACTGATGTTGCTTCCTGAGCCCTCAGTGATTGTGGATGTTGTGAAGTCTGTGCTGATGGAACACTTTTTGTTCGTTTGGCTGATAAAATCATAAAAACTTGGCTTTTTGTTTGGTTTGTTCTCCTGCTCAGGATCCGTGCGAAATTTGCGCAGAGCGCAGAGGATGCGGGTTCACTCGCCGACATTGACCTCACCTGTCCTTAATCTGTCCCCTGTCCGCGGATATTCATCGATGCGGACCGGAATTTACCTTAATTACGACATCCAGGTCGGTCCGGGGCTTGTCTCCGTTGCCGGGGCAACCGCTAATCCAACGGTGAGCGCGGGGGGCTGCGGGAGTTGGAGTCGCGCCTCTGCGGAGGCTGAAAAAGTCTCGGGTCCACTCCGGCGCCGCGCGCCACTTTCACTTCTAACAGCTCGCTCGTTCGCTCGCTCGCTTGCTCACGCGCGCGCGTGCGCGCACCACCGCCGCGGGCACGCGCGCGCCTTAAATCCCCGTCCGACGAGCGCGCGCGCGCGAGCGCAGGCGCGCAGGAAACGGGAAAGGAGAAAAGCGGCGGCGTACCGGCGACCGGGGGTCCGTGGCGCGCGCGCGGGGCGTACGGCCGCCCGACGCTGTTCCGTGGACTGAGGAGGCGCGGAGGTGCAGACAGAGGGGATAACAAAAAATAAATTAATATATATGTATATATATATATATATATACCTTATGACCCCCCCCACCCTAAAAAAAACAAAAAAAAAAAAACAACAACAACAAACAGCCGAGCGCACAAACTGCCGGACTCGCGCAGACTTACTGAGCGCCGACGTCACGGCCGGCCGTGTGCGCGCCCGCACCCCCACCGACAACCCCCTCCCTCCTTTTCTCTCTCACTCGCTCTCGCTCACACACACACACACACACACACACACAGAGACACACACACGGACGCGCGCGCGCACGGACCCGCCTACCGACCGAAAGCAACGGGCGCGCGCTCCTAAAGAAGTAGGCCACGCGCGAGTTTGGTTATTAAACACACACACACACACATACACACACACACACAACACACAACACACACATTTTAATTCATGACAAACATCCTGACACTCAGAAACCGAACCACATCACCTCCCACCGACTGCCCTCACACTGCCCGCTCTCAGAATGAACTATTGCAACGCACAAAAGAACAGACTCAGCAGCTGTGCCCGTCTTCCACCAGAGTGGCACAAAACACGTGATGAATGTTTTTTAAACCCATTTTACAGGACGGTTACAGAAACTTCCGCTTATTCCTCTACTAGGATGGCAAGGGGGTTCCCCATGCCCATCCAGGGGAGAACGTCTTGGGCGCTGGGCAGATACATCGATTTATCGCTGGGCACACTCACTCACACTATTTGGGGCAATTTAGAGCATTTAATTTACCTTGAATCCATGTTTTTGGACTGTGGAAGGAAACCAGAGAACCCGGAGAAAACCCACCCAGACACGGGCAGGACATGGAAACTCCAGCGCTGAGAGGAGAACATGCTAACCCCTGAGCCACCATGCCGCCATAACACTGCAATAAAATGCATTCATTCATTTGATGTGCAATAATCTGAGCAACAGGTGCTAGAAATCATCCACCACCCTGATAACACCTGCCCTGTCCGTGGTCCTGATCGTCACTATAGAACTACAAAAATTAAGACACTTAAATCACGTCTCAAAAATGTATTTATTTAATTCACATACATTGTTTGTTACGGTAATGAATGTAAAAAGTGATCCATTTGTGTACTGTATTTGTTCTCCACATGTAACCCATATGTGCAGAACACACACATACACACACTGAGTGAAGTTATCCCACGTGCCCGGAGCAGTGGACAGCTTGTATACGACACCCGTTGAGCAATTGGGGTTAGGTGCCTTGCTCAAGGGCCCTTCAGCCATGGTACTGTGTGGCACCGGGAATCAAACCGGGGACTTTTAGGCCACAAGGCTGTTTTCCTTCAACTGCCCCAAATCGTTTACAGCCGCATCACAGCATCTGAAATCCGGGGTCCTGAGAGCATTGAGGAAGGATCAGAGGATGACTAATGCAAACTACGCAGCTACTTGGCACAAGGTGGCGCACTGAGCGGCACTGCTGTGTTTGATCCACACACACTAACAAATCACCACCATGTACTGGAATCATCCACCAACCTAATAATACCTGCTCTGTCCGTGTTTCCTATCATGAGAGAACAGAGTAGAAACAGCTGGACTACAGAATGGAACTATAGAACTACAAAGTCCATCAGACGCTTCATATGGAATAAAACAGAGTGCTTTATTTTGTATAAACTCACAGACAGGCTGTGTCTTTAAATCCAGGCTCGTATTATTTAGGCTCTCCACATGTGCAGAGCAGTGCTTGTGTGTGTGTGTGTGTGTGTGTGTGTGTGTGGTTGGGTTATAGCTGCAGGGGTTAACACACAAACACATAGTTTTCCCACCCAGAATCCAGTTCTGTGCACAGCTGCTCGCTGACACAAACACGGCGCTCGCTGAAGTGCCAGCATGAGAACCACGAAGACAAAGAAGACGAAGAGTGTGTTTGGGGTATGAGGCTTATGGAGATGTCATTATAACATTATGGTATATGAATATAAATGACCTCTGAAAAGAAATCGGCGTGATTTTGTCCACAAGGTGGCGCCATGGGTAATTCATGCTGAGAACTTGTATCCTGACACTTTTATTGTTCATGATATGTACTTTATAGTTTATGGCCGTTTCATAGAGCTGCCTCCTGTGCGTTAATCTCGAGCCTCCATACGGCGTCTGTCATAAATCTATAAGGGATCGTCAGCTGATATACAGAGAGCTGAGCGAACCAATGTTGCTATGACTGGGAGATCATCCATCCATTATCTTTCACTTATTCCTCTACTAAGGTCGCGGTGGGTTTCCCCATGCCCATCCAAGGGGAGAACATATTGGGTGCTGGGCAGATACACCCAGGAGAGGGTGCCAATCCATTGCTGGGTACACACTCACACAGCCACACACACACAAACTATATAGGGCAAGTTATAGCATTCAATTTACCTTGAAGCCATGTTTTTGAACTGTGGGAGGAAATCTGAGAACCTGGAGAAAACCCGCGAGGACACGGGGAGGACATGGAAACTCCCAGATTGTGATTGAAACCGAGAATCCCCAGTGCTGAGAGGTAACTGTGCTAACCGCTAAGCCACGAGCCACCACAGGGCAATTTAGAGCATTTATTTAACTTGAATCCATGTTTTTGGACTGTGGGAAGAAACCAGAGAACCCAGAGGAAACCCACGCCGACACGGGGAGGACATGGAAACTCCACCCAGAGTGGGAGTCGCACCGGGAATCCCCAGCGTGGAGAAGAAAACATGCTAAAAACTAAGCCACCATGCTGCCATGGGGCAATTTAGAATAGAATTTACTTCGAATCCATGTTTTTGAGCTGCTTCGTTGGGGATGCGTGTTCAAAATAAGGCGAAAGAGACGAAATCGACTGAGGACCTTTATTGTCCCGAGCAACAAACATCCATCTATACATCCATACATCAACTTCTGCTTTTTATCCTCTACTAGGGTCATGGGAGGGGTTCCCTCTCCCCATTCAGGGGAGAACGTTTCAGGCGCTAACCAGATACACCAAGGACAGGGTTTATCGCTGGGCACACTCCCTCACACACTAACAAAGTACACACAAACAATTTAGAACGGCCACATTTGTTGCCATGAATCTATGATTTTGGGCTGAACCCGGAGGAAACCCAGACGGGAGAACGCCACCCTGATTGGGATTCAAACCTGGATCATCAGCGCTGAGAGGCGAACGTGCTAATCACTACACTACTGTGACACAAGTCGCAGAACCATGGGATACGCACGACAGAGCCCCACCCCCAATTTTGCCAGCTGAACCATGGGATACGCACGACAGAGCCCCGCCCCCAATTTTTCCAGCTGAACCATGGGATAAACACAGCAGAGCCCCACCCCTATTTTTTTCAGCCGAACCATGGGATACGCACAACATAGCCCCGCCCCCCTTTTTGCCAGCCGAACCATAGGATACGCACGACAGAGCTCTTTTGCCAGCTGAACCATGGGATACGCCCCCAATTTTTCCAGCCGGTTTCATGGGATACGCACGACAGAGTCCCACCCCCAATTTTGCCACAATTTCGCACATCATAACCCCTCCCCCAATTTTTCCAGCCGAATCACGAGACACACACAGCAAAGCCCCACCCCTAATTTTTTCAGCCGAACCATGGGATACGCAAGACAGAGCCCCGCCCTCTTTTTGTTTCATAACAAAAGCAAAAGGCAGCAATAGGACCGGCAGCGTTATATTGCGGGAGGGCTCAATTACATGGCGTATGCTACGCTGTGGATCAGCTAGTTATACTTCATTTTACTTGATGCTACTGCTTTTGCACCCCAGCGCGAAAACGAGATGGAAGTCAGTAAACCTGCTTGGTATTTAAGGGTCTCCTGGCTGGTGGAACCGGTCAGCAAACTCTGGATGGAAGTCCAGCGCTCCAGTTTGTTGCTCACCAACAGCTTCAAAGTGAAATCGAGTTTGAAAATTCACATGATCGATGATTTCACTCTTGAGTCTGAGGAGCAAACCCGCTGACCTGAACATCTGCAGGTACCTGGAATTAGGAACGGTTGCCATCGAGACCAGAAAACCAGAGCCACGATGTGGAATGAGCTGGAGGAGGGCAGCGGGATCGGCATCAGACAACAGGAAGCAGGGAGTCATTTGTCTCCGTGACAGAAACCAGAGTCGGCGGCCGCTACGGCCAAAAAAAAGGGCGTCATCTGTTACGATGACAAGAGACAGGAAGTCATATCATGCAGTGGCAGGAAGCTGGGAGTTGTCTTCTGTAATGACAGGAAGCAGGGAGTTGGGGACTTGATTAAGGACCATGCAGAGGTTTGGGTCAGATGTTGGACATTTCTTACGATTAGTCTCACAATTATCTGAACCTATAAACACCAAAACCCCCGTCATGTCCTTTGAAGTCCTTCTCACCTTTGTACAATCCAAACTTGGCACCGTGGTTCCCTACCATGTCTTTGGAGAAACGGGTTCTCGCTTTCCTACGTTTGATCGTTCGTTTGTTATCGCCATCGAACACAACGCCTCAGATGGATTGGCGCTTGGCGAGTACCTGCAAACCTGAAACTCGTCTCCATCATTCATCATGGTGTTCTTGGAAAACCTGAATAATTCCTGTAAGAAAGCAAACGCGTGGACGCCGTAATCCCAACTCAATTTATAATTCCCAAACCTCCCAAAACCCAAAGCCCTCTCTCACTCATCACCGTCATTTCCCACCATGCACTTGGAACAACTAAGCAGTTTTCACTTTCAAAATCCCACCGGGGGCCACCAGGGGACCCAAT
>JAOUQT010050250.1:0-10825 GCA_025769995.1 Xyliphius kryptos | reverse complement strand
GAACTAATGTACAAGAATAAATAGAAAACAAAGGTAAAAGCGGCTCAGAGTCTACATCCTGGTCTTTTCCAGACTGCTCTGAGGCCAAATGACGTTTGGGTTTTCTTCGTTTGCTTCTGTTAGCACACCCAATTTGTGAGAAAGCAGGGCTTTCATTAAAGTCCCTCTTTGACCCCCCACCACCCACCGAAAGACCTTACTGAAGATTAATGAACCAATGAAGGAGCATCCAGCAGCAGAGCTGGAGGTCCTACAGCCCACGCCAAAGAAATGTAACCGCTGCACGATAAACAGAGTCTCCACCACTGCCGCCTTTACAGGAGTGTGGGACACACACACACACACACACACACAGAGTGCAGCACATCTCGGTCCCCTGTGGATGGTGAAGGCGCTCACACTCGCAGCATTCTTAACACCGGGTACAATTATTCTTCCTCTGTGACTCTGTTTTTTCTCCTGAAAGCTGCGAATAAGCGAAACGTGCAGCGTCTCTCTGTGAGGAAAGAGTCGGATCACCACAGAAACCTTCACACCCCACGAAAGACATGAGTTCAAATATTAATGCAGCTGTTTAAAAACGAACTGCTGCAATAACACCACGATCCTGTCAGCGGCCCCACCACACGCTGACGTTTACTCACCTGTAGAACCTTAGATAACATTAGAACAACGGTTCTCAAATGGTGGGTCTAAAAGTGGGCGGGGCATGGGAGGTTTTCAAAAAATATATTTTTTTAATGCTTTTGTAATTTTGTATCCGTCTTTTATCTCCGGGGAAAAAAGAAAAAGAGAGGCACGCATCAGACACGCGCAGCTTTCTTGTTGCCATGGTAACCACAATTGTAACCCAGCTCCTAATATGTAAACTTTTGATAAAGCTGTGATTTTCGGAGACACACGTAAATGTAGAAGGCACACCCCTCTGTGTGTAAGTACAGTAGACAAAATAGATCAATTCAAAGCAGAATGAATCTTTTATGATTCAGTGATTCTTTGATTCAAACCCTGATTCCTTAAAATTAAAACAGAGTAAATATTTAAGTAAGTGAACTAATTACTGATTGAAACACTGACTCATTAATAAAAAATAAGATATGAATATTTAAATCACTGAGAGAGTTGATGAATCAGGACACAAAATCACCCAAATGATTCATTTTCTAACTAAATGATTCAGTGGCTGGAGGAAATCTGCTTATGTTTTTGTTCTGCTTATCTGTGTATTTTCTTGTCCATCAGCAGAAATATGGTGGCTGGTTTTCATGCCACGCCCCTTTTTCGGAGCATTTTTGTTTGATAGGAATCCATTGAAAATGTTTCGTCAGCGTTTCTTTCGAACTTTAAACACATTAACACCTCTTCTTTGCTTTTTGGGTTGATTATTATCATTTTTTTAACTGGTTGCATCCTTTCCAAGCTAACATTTTTAAAGTTCACAAACTTCCCCGTGTAGTTTATACTTGATATTGAATTGTCTGCATCAGGGAGTCATTTTAATGAACTGAGTCATCAGAACGTAAAGGAGTCGTCACCTCACAGGTAAAGGTTAGAACACTCGGTCCGGGGCTTTTATTTTGATAGCAGCTGCTCACTCTTCTGCTGCGTAATTAGGATAATTATTTGTGACGGTGAGTGAGTAATGACGGCGTTCACTTGCGGCACGTCCTCTCGCACAGCTCACACATATGGGAAGATCTTAATTAGGGCCTGAAGTGATGCAGCGCAGAGCTGATTTGCATGTTGATGGCGCCTCCAGTGGAGCGTCACGCCGTCCTCACATTCCCAACACGCCGCTGCGATGGGACGGTCCCCTTCCGCCCGAAAACTTGGGTTTGGAACGGGCCCTATTAACGGCGTCGGCATGTTCCTCATCAGAATGTTAGGTTGGTGTGAATGATTGTATTTCTGTGATTTGGTATGTTCTCTCATACACAGCATGCATCTTGCCAATGCGTTTAAAGTAAGAGGAGAACCTCGAAGAGTTCGATTATTCTAGAAGAAGACGGAACGCAGAAGGGCAGCGGTATGCTTAGCGCTGGCCCTTCAGGCCCTTCAGTGATTCTTCTTTAATCAGAACTCAATCAGAACTCCCCTCGTCCTAATAAACCCAATCAGACACCGCCGCAGAATCATCAGCGCCGAAAAACATCACGTCATTTACATCACGGACCCAACGTTAATCAGGGATCATAATCAGGGGGTTGTGATGTCATAGCGCCACTTTGATGAACTGCAGCGAGTTAACGGCGTTCATGCCGAACGTGAAACTTTGTTCACATGCACCTGAGTTCAAAGGAACACCGTGAACAGCGTTAAGTCTCACATGACCAAAGTCCGGCCCGCGCCCCGCGATCGCAAACGGCCCGAGCTGATAATGTGTGTCGGAATCAATCTGATTTTTTTTTTTACGTAATTCCGCCTTTTAGCACACGGTGATTTCTACGGTCTGTCTGCCTCGTATCGTCAGATATATTTACAAGCAGAGAAGTGCCTTTTGGTTATTTCTTAATATAAAATGGTTATTTGCGTTCCTTAAATCTGATTGGCTGAACTGTTTGTCCAGCTGTGACATTATTGACAATAACACACACCTCTACCTCTTCTCTAACTCTGAGTACAGAAACCGGAACCTTGTTAACCAGGTCTCGGTGTTCACTTTAAAAAAGTGTTACAGAAGAGAAGATTATTAACAATTTTGTTTTTAATAAACGTATTTATGAATCAAACCTTATTTTTTTATGATTATGTGTTTGTAAGCGGTTTTTAAAAGCTATAAGACACTTGAGGTTGTGTATTATTGTGAAAAAAATCACGGGAACAGGGTGTAGCTTTACTCCGCTATGCGTCGTGTTTTAATAATGCCTCTTAGCCCATGATTTATTCAAAATAAAGCCACGCCCCCTTGTACCTTATTGCTTTATTAGCTTACGGTAAAAGCATCTTAAGAATAAAAGCAGTAAGACACTTGAGGTTGTGTATTATTGTGAATAAATCACGGGAACGGGGTGTAGCTTTACCCCGCTACATGTCGTGTCTAATGACGCCTCTTTGCCATGATTTATTCACAATTAAGCCACGCCCCCCTGTACCTTATTGCTTTATTAGCCTACGATATTAGCATTGATACATTTGACACAACTGCTGGTTTTTTTACAACACCACAAACTGCTAGCATCTGCTTTAGGATCTGCTTTCCTAAATTTAGAGTATTCTATGCATTTAGTTGAACCTTATCTGATGCTTTAGATCTGAAAGAATCGTACTTCTAGAGTTCTTCACACCTGAGGGACTTCTACTCAGTTACATTTGAAAAATAAAGGTCATTGTGAGGAGATAACTGTGTGTATTTTTACACCAAAAAATGTCAGAAGGACATTTTGGCACCCGGGCGTTTGGTCAGCCCTGCGTTGGGTGAACGTTCTGCTGATCTGCTCCTCATTCAGTGGAAACGTGGAGTCTCTCTGTATAGTTGTGGAGCTGCAGGTCCTCCAGCGTCCTCCTGAAGGTTCTGCAGCGCTCCCCGCAGCCCGACTTCCTTCCGCCTTGTTTTTTATCCTTAACTACATTTTTATTGATGCTTTTAGTCGTGTTAACTTTTTCTCACCACGATCTGAGGATCTGTATGTTTTGCGCAGCAGCTGTTCATCCTGTGTTTGTTCAGCTCCAGTTCCTCTCCCTTTAAACTGCAGAAATGTTTTAACGGTGAAGAACTTAAGAACAGCGTGAGAGCAAATACAATAATTTCTGAATGAGGTTTTATATTTAAATGAAGGTATTATTATAGAGTGAGGGTTCGGGGCGATTAAACATCTGGAATGTATATGTAGAATGTAAATAGTGTGAGTTGGGACTACGGCGTCCACACGCTCGCTTTCTTACAGGAATTTATCAGAGGGTTTTCCAAGAACACTATATGGAACGATGGAGCTTAGTTTCAGTTTTGTAGCTCTTCACCAAACGCCAATCCATCAGAGGAGCCGTTAGAACATGACGGGTAATCACGGTGCCAGGTTTCAGCCTTTCAGTACCCAGGAAGACCCCGATGTGACGGAGACCATCTGACTGATGTGCCACCCAACTTTAATACCAACTTCCTCACCTCCAATTTTCCACCTTCATCTTCACTCTCTGTATACATGCACTCTGTAAGTCCCATAATTACTGGCTGTAGTCCAAACATTTTCCAAGGACACCATATGGAATGACGGAGCCAAGTTTCAGCTTTGTAGGTTCTTTGATATGATGGCAATATTAAATACTTGTTATAGTCTTGTAGATGTTCACCAAGACCCCAATCCAGGGGTTGCGTTTGATGGCGATATCGAACAAACCAAGTTTCAGCCTTGTAGGTACTCGAGAAGACCCTGATGCAACTAAAATTTCTTGCATCCTATAGCGATATTAAACATCAAACGTAGGGGCGTGAGAATTACTCATTTCCAAGGACATGGAAGGGAACCACGAGGTTTCAGCCTTGTAGGTAGTTGGGAAGCGGAAGAGTTTGTGGGGAGTCAGTGAGGGCTTTGACGGTTATAGGTCTACAGTATATTTAATAGTAAACAATCTCAGCTTAAAAAGAGAGAGCGCTTGCTTCCCAGGCGCAGCGGACAAGATTCTGTCTGTGAACAATTGGTATGTTCTCTCTCATCTGGCTGGGTTTCCTCTGAGAGCTTCGGTTTTTTTCCCACGGTTCCAAAATTAGTTCGAAAATGCGAATTAGAGATAATAACTGGCATCTGCTTCTTCATGGGGGCCGCACGGTGGCGTGGTGGTCCGCCTGTCCTAAGAGGTCTGATCTAAGAGGAGTTGTCATGTTCTCCCCAGGTCCATGTGGGTTTTTGGATTGTTTCCTTCCACAGTTTAAAAATATGAGGTCACGGTAAATTGGCAGCTCTAAATTGCCTCTATAGAGAGAGTGTGTGTGTGTGTGTGTGTGTGTGTGTGTGTGTGTGTGTGTGTGTGTGTGCCCAGCGATAGCGTGGCACCCTGCCCTGGGTATATTAGCTTAGCACCAAAACCATTCTCCCCTGGATGGGAACCACCTTGCGACCCAAGTATAGTATTCAGCGAAAGGGGATGGATCGGTCCAGCGGTCACTGTGCAGAGGCAGTGGGCGGGGCCATTAATAATCACTCCGTCGTGTCCGTGGTTAAACAGATGTGTGACATCATTAATAATGCTCTGTCTGCCCTCTGACTCCCGCTGATCTTCTCTTCCTGTTTAACCTTCTTCCTTCAGGCCGTCGCCTCCTGCCTCCTGCTTATTAGGATTTTCAGTCCGGGTCGGTGGTCCGCTTGAGGACGCGCTCGGCGTTTGTCCCTAATTAGCTGGAGTGTTGTTGTGTTAAGGAGTTCTTGGCGATGCATATTCAACAGCACGAGCTCTGCGTTGCGTAGCTAGCGCTCCGACATTGTCTGCTCACGCCGCGGCGTCGAGAGTCCTTCCGACCGGGGCTCACAAAGGTTTCCGTAATTGGCTGCGGACTTACTCGAGGCGCTCGCTGCCCTCGCCGCGGTGCTCTTACGTTTGTTAAAATCCACAGAAACACTCTCTGTAGAGCTGCGGAATCTCTCCTGACTCTCCAAAATGCTAATGCATTAATAATAAAAAAATAAAAGCCGCTGGGTTAATTAGCGCCGCTCTGCAGTTTGGTTTAGAACCAAGGCCTGGATAAAGAAAGAGGAGGGCTTTAGAAAGCTTTGGGGCGGAGCTTGTGTCATTTATTATTTCTGTTCCTTCTAATAAATGATTTAAAATCTTCAAGGATAAGCCTCAAGGGGGCGGGGTCTATCCCGATACCCGGTTCGTAGCAGCAGTTTGGGGAAGTTTTATTAAAATCCGTCCAAGTTGGTCACGCTACAACAGCGCCCCCTGTTCTGAGAAGGCTGAGAACAGAGGCAGGCTCACAGTGTTTGATGGTGTGATCAGGTTTCTCAGATTTCTCTTGATGCCCTCACACAGGAAACCGGACAGGGTCTTCCTCCAACTACACATGGGTCAGGGTGTCGTCCACGTGCGTTCCACTGCATTGCGACCTTCTGACCGCACGGTGAACCGCGGTCGGTTCGAAGTTAAGAATAAGTTTGAGTTTGTATCTCTCCACTGATGAACCTCAGCTGAACCCACAGCTCCATCATGCAGCGAGCGGAGGACGGGGGCTTTTATTTCCCAGCCTGAGATGGAGGAATAACAATGTTCCTGTCCATCTCTCTCCTTCCCAGAGAGCTGGAGCTTTATTCTCTCACTTCTCCGGCGTGGAATCAAAAAGAATGCGATGCTTCACCCATCCATCTCGCCATCCGTGCATACCTCAATCCATCTGCCCGATCATCTGCCCTCGATTCATTCATCCAACTCTGCCCATCTGTCCCTCCGTCCATTTGTCTGTCCTTCCATCTGTCCGTAACTCCTTCCCCTCCATCTACTACTCCATCAACCTGTCAATCCATACATCTGTCCTTTCATCCTCCATCCTGCCCTCCATTTTTCATGTTAAGGTCACATGACCACGTGAGGATAAATAAATCAGCGCTGGAACCGTTTACAGCGCACAGTGTGGCGAAAAGTTCTCCTCTATCAACTCTTTCAACTCCCTCCACAAATTTTCTGTGATGGGAGATGGGATAGGCCACTCCAGGAGCTTGAAATGCTCTTCACAGAGCCCCTCCTTCGTGGCCCAAGTGGTGTGTTTGAGCTCATGGTCATGCTGGAAGAGCCGGCCACGTTCCATCATCAACGCTCTCACTGATGGAAGGAGGTTCTGGCCTAAAATCTCATGACACACCCCGCCCCGTTCATTCTTCCCTTAACACGGATCAGTCGTCCTGTCCCGTCTGCGAAAAAACAGCTCCAAAACATGATGTTATCACCCCCATGCTTCACAGTATGTATGCTGTTCTTGGGAGTTGAGTTTTTAGTAAAAAGTTGGATTTTGGTTGCATCTCTTCTGGATCATCCATATGCACTCTACAAACTTCAGACGGGCCTGGACATGTCCTGGCTTAAGCAGGGGGACCCGTCTGGCACAGCTGGATGGAGGTCCCTCAGGTCGTAGTGGGGCACTGATGGTAGCCATTGTTACTTTGGTCCCAGCTCACTGCAGGTCGTCCATCAGGTCCCTTCATGTAGTTCTGAGATTTTGTCCTTGACCCCAGATTAGGGGATTATCAATTGTCTTGTATGTCTTCTATTTTTTTTACACAGTTGATGTATTCACAGCAACCTGCTGACCTGTTGTAGACTCACACTTCCCAGCATGCTGCACTTCCAGAGTTTTCTTCTTGGTCTTCTTCCACAGCTCTTTGGTCATGGCCATGGTTGAGTTTGGAGTCTGAGTGTTTGAGGTGGTGGACAGGTGTCTTTTATACAGATAACCGGTGGAGGACAGGAGAGCTTCATAAAGAAGATGTGGGTGTCCAAATACTTATTTTCATCATCATTCCATAAATAATTTACAAATATTTAAAAAAAGAAAATTTATTTGGTCTCTCATCGTTGATGACAATTACAGACCTCTCTCATCTACAGTAAGTAGGAGAACATGCTCAACCAGTGGCCCCCCTGCTATGTTCTGCAGTGAAAACGTGGGGTCTGACTACGCCCCTCTTTAATTATCAGGTTATTTAAAGCGAGCGTTGCGTTCCTCACACTTCGGCTGCGTTCGTGGAATCCGGACGCTCATAAATCAAATCCATTCATATGAGGAAGGACGATTCGGTTCACTGCGTCCTGCAGAACCCACAGAAAAAAAACGCTTTCATATGTACGGGGCGTCACGCTGAGCCTCCGTTGGAAAATCAGAACATGGGCGTGCACCATATGGACAAAAGTATTAGGACACCTGCACATGCTGCGCAAATATAATCTTTCTAAGATTTTACAAAACGAATCGACTCGCAATCTGAGTTCTGGTTCATCCTGACGCTCCGAGATGGAGTCTGATGGACCGAGCAGACCTGAGGCTGTAGGGATGCGGAGGAAACTTCAGCTTCGTCATGAGGAGCACCTGTTAATGAGGACTCACATCCTTTACATTATTTACAAACCTCCGCAAATTGCCTCCGCCGTTGGAGTGTAATATCAGCGCGCTGCACCTGGGTTTAGACAAATTGGCGGCACCTTTGTGCTCTTTAAATTCAGAAGAAGAGGAATAAATTATTTGAATCATGACATTTGGATTGCGGCCTGTTTGGTGGGGAAGCAGAGACACGGCGTTTGTTATTGATCAACTCTATAATTGCATTGTGTGCGTGTGTGCGCACGTGTGTGTGTGTGTGTGTGTACTGATCATACAAAGTGCAGTACAATACTTTGTGCACAGCTGAACTCCGTTTAAATGTGAGGAAGCCCTTTTTTACGGTGTGGTAGCTCATTGGTTAAGATGTTGGGCTCACAATCCAAGGGTTGTGGGTTCAAACCTCTACTAAAGTTACCAATGTGGGTCCTTGTACGAGGCCCTTAGCCCCCATTGCTCCAGGGTATATAACCCTGTGTCCTGACAGGGACAAGTTGGGATGGTTGTAAGTCGCTTTGGACAAAAAAGTCTCCAAAATGACCTAAACCAGTGGAATACCCATGCTGCTCTTTGGGGAGAACAAGGCGCTTAGAGTTTATATATTTCAAATGAATGCATAATTATAGAGTAAGGTTTGGGGGATCAGGCATGATGAAGCCAAGTTTCAGCTTTTTTGAAACTGTAACTCTACCGGTTTCTTGCATCCTTTGAACTGACCTTCTAATGCAGGAGCGTGAGAATGACTCATTTCCAAGGACATTACATTTACATTTAGTTAATTAGCAGACGCTTTTATTCAAAATATCCCAGCTTGGTTGGGATCAGAACACATGGTTGACACAGCACCCTGGAGCAATGAGTGTTAAGGGTCTTGCTCAAGGACCCACATTGGTAACTTCAGTGGACTTGGGATTTGAACCTCCAACCCTTAGATTGATAGTCCAACACCATGACCACTGAGCTACCACTCCCTCCGTGGAAGGAAATCACAAAGTTTCTGCTTTGTGGGTACTCAGGAAGCGGGAGACTTAGTGATGAGTCTGCAATGGTTTTGGCGTTAATAGGTACACTAGCTGTACCCTCTACACGTTGCTGTGGATCATCTGTTTGAATTTAAATGAAATGAAAGAGAAAGTGCAGGTTTCTGATGCGTTAAACGTAAGAACAACGTGAAAGTTAAAAGGCACTTGTTTTTGAACTCTAGCCGTGCGCCAATCACTATACACCAAGCGCCTTGCGTCATCCCCTGTATGCTACCCACGCGCCAATCGCTAGAGTAGGGCCCATATTTTAAATTGAGGCCCCTGGTGGGCCCCTCGTGGTAGTTTTTTGAAATTTTTGATATGTCTATGAGTGTAGAGGTTCTCCTATAGATCTCTGCCAAATTTGAAGTTTGTGAGGTGAGTGGAAGTACCCAATTTAATCAGGGCCCATGTTTCAGATTGGTTTCCCCGGTGGGATTTTGAAAGTGAAAACTGCTTAGTTGTTCCGAGTGCATTGTGGGAATGATGGTGCCAAGTTTCAATCTTGTAGGTAATCGGGAAGTGGGAGAGTTAGTGATGAGTGAGGGCTTTGGGTTTTATAGGTGTGGATAAATCGCGGAGGTGTTGTTGGGTTCTGTACAGTTACGCCTCGTCCCCGTGATTTATTTACAATAACACACAACCTCGCTTTTATAAATGTTACAAACATACAACGTTTGATTCAATAAACACATTTATTAAGGTAGGGCTGGGACGATACGACCTAAACCCACTAATGCGATGTATTGAGCAGTTCATCTCGATAACAATAAATGGATGATAGTTTTAACACACATACCCCAAAAATAAAGAATGTATACAGTTAACATAAATATTTCACAGCCGTATTGATGGTACCATTCCCTTTTTTATTGCCACATAGTCACATGACTACCCTACAGCGATCACGCAGCCTCTTAAAGGAACATGATCGTAGTCGACAAAAAAAGACAAAACAACTTTTCTTTTAATTTTTTTAAGATATCGAAAATACCGGTCGGCTATCGTCATAAATTTCAGTTTCAGTATATGATCGCTGAGTAACAGGTTTCCGGCGACTCTAATGTCAAAAAAAACTCCTTCTAGTGGCCAAATTAGAGAATGCAGTTCATGAAAAACTGGGAAAATAATCACTCATTGCTACGAACATGAAGCACTCAGAGGTGTGTGTGTGTGTGATTGTCGATGATGTCACGGCTGGTCAAACGACTTAGCCAATCAGATTTAAGGAGCACGACATGCTTTATGATCCAGCATGCTGCCAGCGTTTCGTATTGTGTTTGTACAGCAGGGGCTGCTGATGATAAACGTGTCTGCTGTCCTGCGAGCCCAAAGCGAAGGGAAACAGATGTTCCAGCGGTGCAGCGGCATGATTATATCCAGAAAGTGCAGAAACATGACTATATTTGGTGAAGATGTCAGATATCTGATCATTACTGTGATAAAACCTAATGGAAAAGTAGGAGGAAGCGCGCACACACACACACACAAACACACTCTGAACACTGGGTCGGGTCATGACTCACGATGTTTCAG
Organism: Xyliphius kryptos; assembly: GCA_025769995.1. Lineage (NCBI taxonomy): Eukaryota > Metazoa > Chordata > Actinopteri > Siluriformes > Aspredinidae > Xyliphius > Xyliphius kryptos. Next base: position 250 of record JAOUQT010050250.1, on the reverse strand, counting down.
TGAAAATACTATAATTTGTAGAACAGCTGCAGGCAGAAAATAGCCGCAGCGAACCGGTCACCTCCGCCCGGCTTCTGGTTCCGTCCCGGCGTTCATTTATATGCAGACGGGTCCTGATTTAACTTATTTGTTATATTTTTGTAAATATAGGATTCGAGCTGTATTCTATTTTCTAATACAGCGGGTGAAATAAGTATTGAACACGTCACCATTTTTCTCAGTAAATATATTTCTAGAGGTGCTATTGACA
>JAOUQT010050249.1:3401-21114 GCA_025769995.1 Xyliphius kryptos | reverse complement strand
TATATATATATGTAGCAATATAGCAGTCAAGCTGCTATATATATTTTATTTTCTTAAAATAGCTCGCATTTTATGATTGTTTAATAGGCTGTGAGTAATCACGTTTCGAAACCAGTTTCAACTTGTGTTATCAAAGTAAACATAACATTATTGAAAATTTATTGCATATTTTTTTCTTAATAGCAAATGTTTACATGTACAAATGATAACCCATATCTACCCACATTCTAAAATTATGTTTTAAGTCAATCAGTTTAACCAGCTATTTTGACCACATGGACTCACAAAACGTTTAACTAACACGGTCAATAGTTTTTAATACTTTGATCTATAAAATGCTACCAGAAATGTATGTAATAAAGCGGTTCTTTGTAAAAGATGTGAGTAAGCTCCCTGTTGAACACTTCCATCAAGGTAACACCTAAGTGGAAGTGTATCAGCATATGAATGAAGGAGAATTCTGAGCACCTAAAAAAAAGCATTGTCCAATATTTTGAAGCTAAAAAAGGTAACAAATGCAAGTACAGTTTAAGCTTAAACAATTAATAGACAAAATTCTAGACTATTAATACCCTAATCAAGTATAGTCAGCTAACATGAGCCCTCCAGTAGACAGACGTAATAGTTTTTAAAATGATCAAATGTAAATTCTAAGCAAATTACCGTGTCTACCATCAGAACACTGAACAACAATGGTACACCTGGTTGTGTTGCAAATAAATAAATAAATAAAAAATACAGCAGTATTTCATGCCTGTATTTATCTAAATATAAATTGGATAAGAAAAAAGGTTATACACATATAGAAAATCCCACTATTATCACTGCACCTTGTTCAACGTTCAGAGCACAACCTCCTTAAGGTTTACATGTTTTTGCTACCCATCAAATATTTTTTTATTCATCTGCAGTCATTTTGACTTAATTATTGCATTGCGCTCTTGTAAAGAAAAAATACATTCATGATTCTTGACAATAACAGTCACGGGGCAGTACTTTTATTTAAGTTTAAGATACATTTATTTGTGTTATTTATGTTTAGGAACATTTTTACTGCCCTGAAAAACGTACAGCTACATTGACGGTTTAATAATAAACCCTATGGGTTGCATTACAGTGTAAATTGTATTCTCTGAACAACTTTATTTCTCTGGCACCCTTATTTCTGACATTGTTTTTTGTGTGTATTTTTGGTGTATTGCGTAATAATTCACTGTAAATATGGGAACTGGTCGGTCGTTTAAACAGGTTTGCGTTTAAAGTACCCCGAATTCACAAAGTCACGTGGTACAGGAATGACGCCTGCCGAAGTCGCTCTGTACTGGAATAGACCGGTTTTACGCGCATGCTCACTGGGAGCGTGCGGAATTTTCCACAGTGGACCAGAGAATGGGGGCAGAGAACGCCCCCCTACACACACACACACACACACACACACACACACACACACACACACACACACACATACATAACTGTAATAGTGGGATTTATATCCTAATGTAAATTTCCCAGCATTGTATGTTTTATATAAGTCTTAAATGGAAAACAATTATTTGATTCCAAAGGTAAATTAGTTTTTGGCGTTTTACCATTATCAAGAGGGGTTACCACAGTGGTGATCCTGCATATTAAACTTTGCCAAATGTTTTACACCGAATGCCCTTCCTATCACAACTCTTACCTTCTACTGGGCTTGGTACACACAGACTATGGGGACAATTCAGAGCAGCTGATTTATTTACATTTGGTCATTTTAGCAGACTCTTTTATCCAAAGTGACTAACAAGAATCCTGACTTGGTTGGGGTCAGAACACAGGGTTGTCCATAGAGCCCCCTGGAGCAATGAGGGTTAAGGGTCTTGCTCAAGGACCATCATTGGCAACTTTAGTGGACCCAGGATCAAACCCACAAAACTTCCGATTGCTAGCACAACACCTTAGCCACTCAGCTTCCACGTTTAACATGGGTTTATGGATTCACCTTAAATCCATGTTTTTTTGGGGAAAATTTAAACTCCCAGATTGGGATTAGAACCAGGATTCCCCAGTACCGAGTGGTGAATATGCTAAGCAGCAAACCACTGAGCCACCCTATAGATAATTACATTATAATTATTTTATATTTAAATGTGAAAAAATCCTACTACCTTAAGCAGTTTAAAACAGTGCTCCTGTTTAGCAAAACAACATGTTTTTTGTGTTAAATTCTAAGTACATAGTTTGTGTTTTAATACATATGACGTCACAAGTTGTTTCTCTGCAGTACACGTGTTTTGCACATGGTGTCTCTACAAGCCAACTTCTGAATAGTTTCAGGTTTCAAAGCCAATGTAATTTTTGCTGGTAAATTATGTAGTAAACAAATTTAAGAAACTAATTCTTCAAGGGCAAAATAAAATAAAAGACCATAAAATAATAAACTTAATGGGACATGTAAAAGACACTAATTTAATAAATTTATAATTGTTTCTAATCTTTCTAAAGCAATAAAAAAAATACACACCCTAAGCACTTTATTAGAAACACTAAATAAAAGCTATATATATTATTTAGTTTGCAATACCAAATGATATTTAGTTAGAACAGAAATGTATTTGCAAACGAACATTGTGTGAAAAAACTGGCGGGTCCTTTTTTGCCTAATAAGGTTGTGCTTGTCATTCTGCATTAGGCATCAAATCAGTCTTTTAAAACAATGCAGTATCTAAGTAAACTTCAAAAAAACTTTTATCATCAAGCCAGCTAACATGGTGGCCTTGTGACAAAAAGGATTATCCATTTGCCATGAGATCCTCAGGACTCTGGGCAGCCTTACCACTGTGAAATGCCTGACCAGAATGCTAATCATTTTGTGCCTCTGGATCCTGGCAGGACCATTTTGTATATAAATAATAGTGCAAACTCATTCAAAGCTCAATGTTTGAGTTTTGTTTGATAATGGCACGAAAAGAACCATTTAAAGACTAGAGCCATCATTGCTAATGGGTATGGAGAAGAGTAATTAAAATCTCACTAGTGAAAGGATGCCAGATTTAGCTTTTGAAGCAGCTTTCTTTTTCTTTGGTAAGCTGAAGATGTGCTATAAAGAGATTAATGTCAGGATGAGATAGTATTTCGTTATTCATTTTTTGTACTGAGTGAGTAGGGTCCAAAATGTTTTGCACCACAAGAATGAATATTCATGCAAAATCATGAACTTTTCATAACTCATCAACTCAAATTGTGGATTTGTTTGTCACATGTAACTGGACAGCAGACTGCCACGCTGTTCTATGAGGGAGACGAGAATTTTTTTCAAGCATTGTGACTTTTGACTGGCAAAATTCTATAAAGATGAGGTCATTATGAAAGTGAAGCAATTGTTGCAAAGGGAAATTAATGTTTTACTTCTGGAGATCGCTACAAAAATTTATAAATTCATATCCTATTCCTGTTTTATCTGCGAACACAGTGGGGAAATAGTTGACAAATTCAGTTTGACCTTATGCAAATATATACACAGTGGTTATTAAGATGTTTGTCTTGAAAATAAAACAGTGGGAGAGACTTCTACATCCCAGTTTCATTTCCAGTCTGTCATTATAAATAAATTACACCTTTTAGCATGTCTAAATGATCAGCGTCTGTAGGAATTTTTCCAAGTGGGACTTGGATTCAAGGTCTGTTTTTTAAAATAGAATAGTTATTTCTTACTATTGTTATTTATATTTTTTTATTAACCATGGTATTGTGCACACTAACAATGGAAACATTATAATTTCAATGTCAATAAATACTATAATCACCCTCTGCCACTATCACCACCACAGCTATGGTTTTAGGCAGAGTCATTTTTCCTACAAGCAACCTCTTCGATAAGATGAATGATTTCTTCTCTGTTTCATTTTTTCCTCCATTTATTTGTAAAATCTGGTAATTTAATTTTTGTGTTCGATGTCTCCCATTGTGGAAGAAAAAACTTTCTATACACAAAGCGGCATCCCCGCGGTCACACTGAATGAGTGGTGTAAATCCCAAATCACAGCTAACAGGCTGAATTGTTGCTGGGTGATCAACTATTCTTCAAATGTAATGAGGCCAGAGGCATTTACCTCTCTGGCATCTTTTAACATTTCGAAGGCTGCAACAAGGCTTAGAACATCTCCCGAAATTGAAATTGAGTAAATTATTTTTGTAAATTGAAATAATGGACAGTTTTGATTTAATAAGCACAGCCAGAGAAAGGATGTGATCTGTGTGGTTTAGAATGGCAATATTATTCAAGGTTTGGTATGTTAAGCTATATTAAAAACTTTTATAGATCACAGTGAGACACCTTTGAGGTCTTGAAGGGTGTCATTTTATGTGTAACAGGATTCTCACCATATTACTGTCCACACTGCAGCAGACAGGACAAGGGTGCTTCCTTAATTTTCTTCTAGTCCCCAGTAGTTTTCACCTGCAATAATGTAACAGAGATGGTCAAGAGCTTTGCGCAAGAGCCATAAGTGTTTTCAAATAATATTATTGCAAAAGTTTTCTTACCACAGAGTAAAATACAATTCAAAGATTTTTCATCAGCAATAATTTGCTGACTATAGGTACAATTTAGAGCAGTCAATTTACCTTGAACCCATGTGGACACGGGGAGAACACAGAAACTTCACCCAGACCAAGTTTCTTACCAGGAATTTCCAGTGCTGAGATGCGAACATGCTAACCACTAAACCACCGTGCTGCCTCGTTAATGCTATAGAAATATTATTAGTTACATTTAATAAATGTAAATTTTATCCACTTATTTGTTTAGGTTCTTTAATTGTGGGATCCACATTACAGATGCAAGACAGGTACTGTTCATAATTACTCAGAGAAAGAACAGACAGAACCTGGGGCATTTCAGAAGTTGGTGTAAATGCCATGTTTGAGAGCACTCCAAAAAGCACATTCCAGCACATACACACAGTGTTATTTTACAGTGAGCAACTAAGAAGGAAAATGTACTTTTAATATAAAAACAAGCAAATTTAAATATTATAAAAATGTATGAAACAGTGCACATTAACAAGATGGGTAACAGTTAACCCACTGGATGGTTAACCCACTGGATCTCCAGGCAACAGTGAATTGATGATGAAAGTACGATTTGTTCTCTGTGTGGAAGAGGTTCTTTTCTTGCCCTGGTTTTTTTCCCACTTAAATCTGTACTGGCCAGCTTTATCTAAAGCACTTCAAGATGGTTGGCAAAGTCAGGCCTGAGAGTAAAGTGACAGTAAGAGAGGGAGACAGTGGGCGTAAAAAAGAGAAGAGGTGATGGGAGGTATACCAAACTTGAGAAAATGTTCAACTCAAGTGTGTATTCAGAAAAAAACAATTCAAATCTGATGTCATGTTCATATTTTGGTGCTATAGGATTTTACATGCCATGTGGTGTACGTCTGATCCAATGAATAGGTATTCCCAAACAGTTCCCACATAGGGGCTTAATTTTATAGACTTGTGGAAATAAGACTCAATTCATTTTTTTCAATTCAATTTTGTCTATGTATAATAATATAAAGAATGTATATAAAAGAATGGGTAGCAGCAGGAGTAGTTTTGTGTATTGTTTATTAGAGGGTAGATGTCACAGAGAGGTAAATGATGTTACTACACAAAAACATCAAGACCATACACCATGTATCACATTTAAAAACAGCCTTTTACCACTAATATTTAACTTTGTGCAAGATATGTATGTACTATGTATGCCTCATAGTAAAATTTGATGAGTCAAATGTATACATTATATTTTTATTCGATAATTCAAATGTTCAGCTTGTTTACCTTCCTAGATCACTGACAGGATAGGCAACAATTTTTCTGAAGTAATTTTCTTTCCTTTTTTGCCACAGAGTTGTGTGTTGCTTTGATGTAAAAGGCATTATAATTTAATTAAATTTAATCTAAATGCTGGGTAATGCTGGATGGCTCAGCATTACATTAAAAGCACCATCACAATTAACAACTTTAAACAGCAGTATTTATGAGTTTTCTTTACTATAGAAAAACTCCTGCAGGTATTTGGTTATAAAATGGCACAAAGTTAGAGAAGCAAATGAGTTTGTATGCTTAAATAGTGAGAGACAAATAGCATGTGTGTATGCCAGCAAATATTTGATCTTTTTAGAGAGTCAGGCAAAGCTACTAACTTAAACAGCACTGGCAAATTATAACCACGACATAATGAAGCTACAGTTATCTGCTGAGGGAAAATAAAAAGCTTTTTACGCCATAAATTTACGTCAACTGAATTTGGTTTACTATCGCAACTATAATGTCGCACATTTTTAACTATTTTATGGCTTTTAAGATGTTACCATCCATAGTTTCCATATCTACTGCAGCTGTTTCATCATGCTACAGTGATGATGAAAGAGCTTCTTTTATCATTTGTGAACCATCTGGGTCCCTTACAAGATTTTAATATCTGAGCTCAGACACTCATTAATTACTATCAAACAATAATGTAGAAATTATTAATTATGTATGTTTTATATAAAATTGTAGATCTGCCATCACTACCAGTCTGCCCTAAAAGGATGGGTCTTCTCATGGCCTCTTTTTGGATAGCAGGATTTGTATCTCTATTGTCTTGGCTTGCTCTTCAGGTCTCTAAACTTTAGCTCATTGTTAAACCAAGTGAGTCCTATGGAAAGCTGTAGTGTTGTGACGCTTATGTAAATCTGTACCTCTTTTTTTCTTCAAGTATTGCATTTGTATCTTAAAGGTTTAATCATTGCACGATTAACCAGTCAGGACTTGTGTAGCAGCATTCCAGGAACGATCAAAGCTGTCTGGGAACCAAAGACTTTCTTGATCCATTTACATATGTTTTTGCACCATATAAAGGAATTCTCATGAACCCTAGAAGGGCTGACAAACATATATCACCACTGTACACAACTTTATATTCTTTTTAATAATAATAATAATGTTAAAGCTTCTTAGAAGCAACTTCAAAAATCAACCACTGTCAATTGTGTAAATACCTTTCTGAAGATTTGCAAAGTTTTGTATTGTTTTGGTTACAATTAACTGTTTAATTGTTTCTTAACACTTTAAACAGAATATGTGTTTTTTTCAGGAGTGACATGACACTTTTTTACATTCTTTGGTGGACCAGCAAAAATGCGCTATTTATATAAAAATGCATCATGAACCTAGTTTTGGTCATTTTTAAAGCTGAATCCTACCTTGTTTGTCTTTTTTTCTGTTACTACTTCTTTCATAATGTGTTCAGTTTTATGTGTGTGTGTGTGGGTCAGCCATTAATGTAAAAAACTGAAAACAACAATTGATGTTAACATTTTAGTCCGCTGCTAATAATTAGATTTCAATTGGGTCTCGCAACCACAAGAGACCCGAAGCTCCCTATTCACTTCAGTGCTTCGCTGTTTACCAAGTTCGTCCTCCTTTCTCCTGCCCTCCCTCTGCCTAAATTTGCCTCCACCCCTTTTGAGGTACTGGTGTTAAGGGAACATCTCAGTGGCTGCTGAAGCCAGCATCACCTCCTGCACTGAACACACAAATTCTTAGCTGCTTTACAGAAACTCTTTCATTTTGCAAAACAGTCACAACACAGAAAAAGTAGGGTGAGTTCATTTTTTAATCATTTACTTCGTTAACAGGGAATATTGCATGTGGTCTGCATCATGATAAGCAATTTCAGAATTGATTAGTAAGTTATTTGGTAAATATTTATTTGGTAAAACTTTTTTTTTACACTTTACGGAAGTTCCTTATTTTCAGTTCCTTAAATTGATGTTATCAGGTAAGCAGATAGAACATTTTGTTTGTGTTTTATTGTTAAGATTTTGGTTTTGCAAAGAAAGAATGAGCTCACATTTGCATCATTCTGATTTTGCATTATTGTATTGTATTACTTGAGTTGTTTTTTCACATCTCATCATGAAAACAGACACCTGTGAGAAGCCCTGTCTGGAAACGGTGTTAATAAACCCTGTTTCTCTGTTGTTTTACAGATTTTTGCAATGTGTTGAATCTATTTTCTGTTGTAAAGCTTAAACATATAACCTGTTATAATCTTTGTTTGTTAGTCATCTGATTTATTCAGACGAGGGAAAAATTAAGACAGTGTCGATGGCCAAAAGCAAAGAGGAGAACCCTCGCTCTCGCAGCCAGGTCCAGCGGATTCGTGAAAGCATCCAACTCCGCTCTTTGAAGGCAAGGAAGAAAGTGGAAGACATTACCAAAGATGATGTGAAAACCTTCTTGAAGAGGAATGCATTTGTGCTGTTTACCATCGGGGCAGTTGTAATTGGCAAGTTGTTTTTCTTGTTCCTTTCCAAATTAGCATGACTTGGGAATGCAGCATCTTGTTTAAACTATTGATTCATTAAAACATTTTTAAGCATAAATCCATAAAATATATATGTTAGTAACTTACTCGCCATACATCACCTCCTATTTTGGGTTGGTACTTCTCAACTATTAGTCACAGGCAACTCACAAGGAATTTAATTTAAAATTTTAATCAATAAGCACTTACAAAATGTTAAAGTTATTTTTATGTTTAGGTATCATGATGGGATTTGCATTGCGGCCCTATAAGATGTCCTACAGACAGGTGAAGTACTTTTCTTTCCCTGGTGAGCTCTTGATGCGTATGCTCCAGATGCTGGTCCTTCCCTTGCTGGTCTCCAGTCTTGTCACAGGTCAGTTCTATGGATTACTTAAACACATTCTTATTTATTGTTTGACTCCTAAATATTAGCTGGCTCTAACTTTTATGGTCCTATTCTGTATGAAGTAGGGATGAACCATAGTCCTTAGATATCCTTGTGTGTTCTCCTTCTGTGCTCTTGCTCCAATACTACTACTACTACTATATCTCTTTAATCACAGTTATGGCACACTGGTGCACTTATTAGCATGCTCGTAGCACAGCAAAAAAAAAAGTTTGTATGAGTTTCCTCCCATAATTTAAAGACATGCTTATAGGACAATTAGAAAGACTAGATTGATATTTCACTAAATCTTTCAAAACAATTTGGTATTGGTATATAGGCCTACTGTCCAGCAATTACCTCTTTACTATACAAACAAAAATCATGAATTATATAGTCTTAAAATTAGATGATTAAATAGTTGTAAAGAATATAATTTTAGTGCTTTTAATTAAACAATTACATTTTACAGACAAAAATATGGTAAAAATGTGTCCTAATCTCTCACACCAGGAACAAGTCACACTTGTACCCCTTATGTTAAACTATATGTTAAATCTTAAATTAATTATGTCCACTTATATATATATATATAAGAGGAGTTTTTTCATGATGTGGGTCGTTCAATTGTTGCTTTGAAGCATTAGGTGCAATTAGCACATATTCATATCTTGTGAAGTGCACTGGCACTGTTTTAGTGTCAGTTTTTGGAATATAGACAGAGTCTTTATTGTGTTTGCAGTTGAAGAAGTCACAGGGTTTAAAGTACACCAAAGCAGAGGTTCCTCAGAGAAGCCACACGCTGCCCTATACAGACTCATGCTGGGTTTTGGTTCTAATCAGTGTTAAGTTTTTGATATCCCCCCCTATTCTCCCTCCTGCTTTACTGGAGTCACATTAAATACAGAAAGAGCTCTTGCCTTCTTCATCAAAGGCATATTGTCTTTTGACTGACCATGCAATTACACACACACAAAGGCAGTTAGATGTGTGCTAAGAAGAAAAGGACTAAAAGTACAGTAAAAATACAATAAAACAATTAAAGTATTTAGCAACTATTAGTATATTTTAACAAACCAAATACATTTTTAATGAGTGTAAAACGATGTGTTTCTGAATACACCTCTGTTTTAAAGCTCAAACTGGTGGCTTTATTAAACCCCCCTTCTTTTAGTACCTTCATGCTGGCGAAGGCTGAAAGGACCAAGAGTTTGAGAAGTAGGAGGGAAAGTTTTTGTCTCATCCAGCTCTTTGTAGTTTCTTTCAAGCAAAATGAGTGAATTTGTTCTTTTGGTGTAGCAAAAACTGTTTTCTTGGAAATGCTGAGGGCCACTGAACTTTGAAAAGGTAAAGAAGTTTTGCTGCCCTGTTACAGAAAGGAGGGACAGACTTAAAGGATTGATAGGAGACAGCCTGAGGAAAAGATGGGTGTGGTTGAGAGAAAGAAAAAACGGGTTGAGTTGAAGGGGAAAGCCACTAATGGGGCTACCAGAAAAAAAGGATTAAAGGGGGAACATGCATCTCTTGCACATGGTGTATTCTTTTGCAGTTGTGAAATTGTGAGAACAGTGAGCTAACTATGTCCTGAAGTTTATTCAGTTTCAATTCTTATTTCTATTTGGATCTCAACAGCAAACATTTTAAGACCCTATTTACTATAAAAACTCAGGGTTGCTGAAAAATCACCATGTGCTCCATGCTTGTTGAAACCTGCTTTCACTGTTGTAGTCTATTGGAGTTTTGGTCAACATTTCAAGTTAAGCTGGTTTTGCATATTCTCATCGATTTATTGTTTTAAACCCTAAAGCATTTTTTCAGGTATATTATCAAGTGACGCTTGTAATACCACATGGCCAGGTTTTAACATCTTGTTCTAAAACCTTTTAAAAACACCATTTTCACCACTGTCTGGGCTGTTTTTATTTTCAGATGATAATAAAAACACCTTGTTCACATAACTCTTTCACCAATAATAAAAAAACATGCTGTTTCCAGTACACATTTCACACTGCCCAAGGTCTAATGCGTGCCTGAAAACCCGGCTCCGTTCCAGCAAAAGACACTCAAAATCTTACAGCAGCAGACTTTTTATTTTATTTGATTGTTGAGGTCTAACTAGAGCTGACCTGTATTTTACAGAAAATGCATTATAACAGTGAGTAACATTGAATACTAGGATGCTATAAACTCCTCTGTATCGGCAATTATACAATTATAGTAAATAAATCAATAATGGCATTTTTAACTATTATAATACATGTATGTTGTGATTATATCTTCTATTAAGTGTTTTAGATTTAAAATATAAAGAAAAAATGCTGATACAAAACATACAGTTGATCTGATACAAATAATACAGTTGAAGAATTGTACATTGCAGCTCCACTCCGGTACTTGGTGGAAACATAAACTGGTTCTGAAAGAGCATGAATATTTTCAAATCCAGGAACAAATGTAGCACAGATTTGAAGCTGACAGCAGCTGATTAGAAGATTAATAAATAAATATATGTAAAATATGTAAAAAAAAAAAAATTCTAAAAAATTATTATAATTATTATAACACATTATGAAACCTAAAACACATTGAGCCATCAACAGCAACATTCATCATCACCCCAGTGCTTAAATGGAGCATAAGAAGGGAAAACAGTCTAGACACATTATCAATCAATTGTAGGGCAAATACATACTGACACCCAGGAGCAATTCTTGTATCACTAATTAAACCAGTACCATATGTTTTAAATTGTGAAACTAAACTAAAGATTCACAGAAAAGTCCATGCAGACAAGGGGAGAACATACAAACTTTTCACACACAAAAAAAGTTCACCCTGAAAGATGGCTGTGATTTGTGTATGACATTTTAGTTGATGCGTTGAAGTATGTTTGGGAGACAGGTTACATGTTTTTACAGTGATAGTAAAATGTGTGTGTGTGCGTGTGTGTGTGTATGAGTGGGTGTGTGCCCAGCGATAGGTTGGCACCCTGTCCTGAGAGTATTTACCCAGCGCCCAAAATGTTCTCCCCTAGTTGGCTATGGGGAACCCACCCCCCGCGACCCTGGTAGAGGATTAAGTGGACAATAATGAATGAATGTATAAATAAATGAATGATACACAAAGCCAGGGAGCCAAAAAAGAAGAACAAAAGAACCACATGTGGTGGGAAAAAAATCTTTTCCTTAACAGTTCTGAAATCTTGGTGAATATTCAACTACTGTATTTGGTACAGTTTAACAATCATTCTATTCTGAAACAACACCTTACTTCCAATTATAATTCTGTACAGCAATCCAAAAGAATGATTTATGTGGAGAAAATCATAAGTCAATTGTAAAATTCTCTCTAATTTGTTTCTGTAACAGGCATGGCAGCATTGGACAGACGCGCTTCTGGGAAGATGGGCATGCGAGCTGTGATTTACTACATGACCACAACCTTCATTGCTGTCTTTATTGGCATTATCATGGTCCTTATCATTCACCCTGGCAAAGGTTCTAAAGATGAGTTTACCAAGCAGCAAAAGATCGAACAAGTCAGTCCAGCAGATGCATTCCTGGACCTGATTAGGTATCTCTAAACTGAATATGAAAAACAGCGTATAAATAATATTTATAGGAATAATTATATTCTAGGATGAAAGCACTTAAAATATCTGTTCTCTTTTTTTCAGAAACATGTTTCCTCCTAACCTGGTCCAGGCTTGCACACAACAGGTAAATATACTGGATGGAAGTTTTTCTTACCTCAATGATGTTCTCTGTTAGTAGACTGTAACTTCAAGGTCTTTTAGTTCCGCTTTGTTGTATTGTTTTTACCCTAAATTATGGCTACATAACCCACTGCTGTGGTCATGGGATAGGTTTTGAACCAAAAGATTTTTTTGCTTTCCTGTTGTGTGGAAAATCAGTTTCTCATTAGATGTAATGAAGTGAGGCTTTTCAGTCTTTCAAAGGCCACACAAAGTGCATACTGGGAATACATGATCAGTCTGGAGTACTTTAGAGAAAGCCTTGACTTTATGCAGTTCTTCAAAATGAATATCAAATTATAGTCAAGTCATTTTTATACATCTTTAATCTTTAAAATCAGTCGATTCTGAGTGTCAGAAGGAAAATACATGAGCCAGTTAACTTATTCTTTTCGTTTGTAAATCTAAGGTTACACATTTGCATAGAACCTCACACATTTAACACTTCGGCAGCATAGTAATAATGCTATGCTTGGATGATGTGGAAAGGGAGGAGGTACGGAAGCCAAGAATTAGGGCACTGCTGGGGCCACACAATACCATGAAGGGCACCGACAGTGGAACCAGACCCTGTGGTCCGGACATTCTCCAAAGAGAAATAAAATTGCAGCCAGCTGGATCAGACCATTAAAAAGGAAGCATTGTCTCATTTATAGTTATGAAAATTTAAATGAACAAATTTTCATGGCCGGACAAACAACTCTGTCTCCGACCTTACTTTTTAATTTAAGAAGTGCCCACTCTTATTATTTGACAATTTAGATACTTTAATTTTTGTCTCAGCTGACTGGTAAAATTGTATGTTAGGGCTGGGATTATTTAATAAAAATTGCATAACTGTACATCACAAAGCTACACGACATTAAAAAAATATTACTTGTTGTATAATTGTTTTAAATGTTTTTTGACCGTGTGCTTCTATTCCTTTTCCTTACAGTTTAAAACCAATTATGCCAAAAGGGTCATAACGGTGAAGGTTACAGTGAATGAAAGCTTTTTTAACCTGACTAATGCAACTCAAGAGATTTCACGTGAAGAAATCATTCCAGTCTCTGGCACCACCAGTGGTGTTAACGCTCTTGGATTGGTCGTGTTTTCAATGTGCTTCGGTTTGATTATTGGAAATATGAAGGAGGAGGGTCAAGCACTCAGGGACTTCTTCGACTCTCTAAACGAGGCCATTATGCGTCTGGTTGCTATCATCATGTGGTACGTGGGTCCAAGACTGATAGAGGATGATTCTTAAATGGGTTGCTGATTAATTTATTAAGGAATGTATTAATGGATTGATTGCATCTTACTAGATTAACTAAAGATGGTTAATGCCTTTTTTACCATTACTATTGAAATATTCATGTTTTATTTTCTTTGCTTTGAAAGGTATGCACCAATTGGCATCCTCTTTTTGATTGCTGGAAAAATTGTGGAGATGGATGATATCACTGAAATGGGAGGCCAACTCGGCATGTACACATTAACAGTAATTATAGGTCTCCTCATCCATGGACTGATTATTCTGCCCACTCTATTCTTCGTTATCACTCGAAAGAACCCCTTTATTTTTATCACTGGCATATTGCAAGCCCTTATCACTGCCCTGGGGACGTCATCCAGGTTGGACTGCAAAAAATGTTGTTCAACACAATATATCTAAACCTGAAAATGACATTAAAAACCTGAATTTTGTTATTTTTCAGTTCAGCCACGTTGCCCATTACTTTTAAGTGCTTAGAGCAAAATAACAAAGTTGATAGGCGGGTGACCCGCTTTGTGCTGCCAGTTGGCGCTACCATCAACATGGATGGAACGGCACTCTATGAAGCATTGGCTGCCATTTTTATTGCCCAGGTCAACAACATGGACATGAACTTTGGACAGATCATAACGATTAGGTGTGAACTCATATATAATACATATTTTTGCTGTTTTAAAAATGTCTAAAAGTTGATTGATGAAATATGTTAGCAAGAAAATTACTGTGACCAGCTCGATCCAGCTTACTTTAGCATAATAATTAATATAAGCCAGTTCTTTATAAAAAAAAAGTATGTAACAATGAAGTAACTTAAATTTTAACTTAAAATTTGATCTCAAATTCATGTAAAAACATTTCACCAGCACTGAGGTCTTTTGTTTTGTAATTAGTGTTAAACTGTAATGTGAGTAGAGTATTGTAGAATAAGGAGTCCTAATCTTGAAAAGAATTCAAATGTAAAATATCTGTTTCTGTTTCTATTGACAACTAAACTGATCTGTTCATAGCCACCATGAGGATGGAATAGGCTTTATATTTGCACTTTAGACAAAAGTAACAAGTATGTAATTGTTACTTGAGCCCTTAATTTAACAGTTATTAGTTACATTGCTCTCAAGGCAGAACTGTGGCCCAGTTGTTAATACTTAATGGCTGAAAGGTCCCAGGTTTGATTCCCAGCAGGTCCTTTCTGTGTGAAGAATGTATACCCTCCCTTTCTAAGCATAGGTTTATTATATACTATCTAAATCCTTTGTAAAATAATTTTATACTATCTTTTAATCCAAACCCAAAACAAACAAAGTATATCCTAATAAAATTACTTGAAAATTTAAGCGGTTGCTATCCAACCACTAAGAATTATTAGGATCTGTACAGTATACTACTTTCTCCAGGTGTATGTTGTTCTGATGATTTACTTGTAGACTAATGCAATCTTTTATTGAATCCCATAGCATCACAGCCACTGCAGCAAGTATTGGTGCGGCTGGAATTCCACAGGCTGGACTGGTCACCATGGTCATTGTGCTGACCTCTGTTGGCCTTCCGACTGATGACATCAGCCTCATTATTGCAGTTGACTGGTTTCTGTGAGTATTCTGATTTTAAAGATTTATGTTTTCTTATAATAGACATTTGTACAATGTTCTCTCTTTACAAGCCAGATGTAAAGCTCCATATTTAAACCATACCCCTTTTTTATAACTTGAGTCTTACATTATCCTGTAACTCGTGATTGATTTTTTTGTATCCACCCCAGTGACATACTTCTATAAGCCCATGGGTTGCGCTCCATATTTTTTTAGGTGAATTTCATGTCACTTTAGTTGGCTTTAACATAGAAACATAATTAGGTTAGGCAAATTAATCATTCCAGATAGAATCCCTTTCCCATAAATCACAGAGCTAATTGGATAGGAAAAGTCCAAGCTCTTGAACTGGAATGAGAATATGTGGTAAAGACCTTCGATATAAGGATGAAGGAAACTGAAGAATACAAGCCATAACTACAGTATTGTAGTTGTATATGTATTTTAGATGTTTGATGTTGATTGTTTGGGTAAAGGGGTTAAAGGGTTTTAAAAGGAAATTTAACTTTAAAAAATATATATTTAAGTTTACATAAGGAAGCTGCAGGCAATGTAGGAAAAATGTTTTTTTATTAATCCCAGACGTCGCTGATAACGAAAAAGGTTTTGCCTTTGGCACCTGAAAGTTAAAGAGCAAGCTTTGCATATACTCTCACATGGAGAGTTTATATCTGAAATGGATTTAATTAACTAGCTATGTTACATGGTTGAATAACCCCATAATATTTTTAGTTTCATACCATATACTGTATATATTCTATGTATTTCTCCTGTTGCTATTTTAAAGTGCTTAAAATCTATTCTAAAAGCTAAGTTGTTCCTTTATAATTAAAACAGCACTATATGGGAACCATTTTATTAACTGAAGTTCAACTCAGGGACAGGAATTAAAAAACGAGAAAAATTAATCAAGAACTTAGTTAGAATTTTAGTTTACATGTTAATAATTAAATATTTCATAGTAAATTATCAAACCTTTTTATCTGGGGTTTTATGTGTGTATATATAATGCATATTGGTCCATTTATTAACAAATAATTGCACTGTTGCACACAGCGACCGATTACGGACGACGACCAACGTGCTAGGAGATTCCATAGGAGCAGGAATCATAGAGTTCCTTTCCCAAGATGAGCTGCAGAATGGTGATTTGGAGATGGGCAATTCAGTGTTAGAGGAGAATGAGGTAAAGAAGCCTTACCAGAAGATTCCTCAAGTAAATGAGTTCGAAAATAAAAAATCTCCAGACAGTGAGAGCAAGATGTAGTGAGTCCCAGTGTTGTTCTAACACAAGCCGGGAAATTATATGGATATGTGTGTGCATGTCTGAACATGACTGGTATTTCTATTTTCCTCAGCTGCTTTTTGATTTTTTATTTTCCCTTTAAAACCTCTAAAACTTGATGATGCACCGCTGTGATAATTTTGTAACTTGAATCTACTGTTTAGGACACAGCAGAATGTTAAAGTTGAATAAACTTAAATTTATGTATAATGTCATATGAATATAAGACATTGTACATGATTAGATCTATGATCTAATATATATATCTTTAAATGTACACAAGATAATTCCCTTGTCAGATTATATTACTTTAATGTACAGTACACTGGTGAATTGCTTTTTCATGCATTGTACAATGGTTTGAGCTGCACCCTGAATAAAAATTCAGATAAGCCAAACACCTGATTATAAACTACAAAAATACCCGATTTAAAAAAGATATTTTAGTGTCCCAGCAACCCATATATTCATAGGGGTTTTTTTTTGCTACACTGATCTTTCATATTGAATGCTTACAGAAGGGAATCAATCAAATATATAAGGTTTTGAGCAACAGTTTTATTTTGTAGTTTTAAATCTTAATTCTTTCTCCCTTCCATGTTAAGGTAAAGCAGAAATAACGAGCATATAAACATGTTGATGTACATTTGTGACACTATTGATTTTTTTTTTTTATTGTAAATCATCCCAGTACAGATATTAGAAACTAAAATATAACCTGCTGCCATGTATATTCTAATATGAATAGCACAAAACACTATTGTAGATTTACACTATTGTAGACTTTTTAAATATAGATAAATGTGAATGAAGTCTTTAAGATCTATGGTTTTTAAGATTAGGCAAATTTTGAAACAGGCACATATGTTTTGAGTGTTTACCTATTCAAAAGGAAACTGTGATTTTTTTTGCTATTTCTTTTTGCGCTTTATCTGTGGAGACTCGTGTTGCCTGATCTGCACAAAAAGCTGTGGAAAAAATAAAACTGTAGGTTTGTTTATGAAAAATATAGTTTTGAATAAAAAGTAACAGAAAACCATCTTGTGTGTATTTTACCTGCACACATTGGAGTTTTGACACACAATGAGGAATACTTATGCAATGCATGCTAATTTGGGGTGG